>CM055277.1:40727814-40763793 GCA_029237695.1 Conchocele bisecta
GGTCGGGATATTCCAATTTCAGGGCTGAATATATATTTTTGTGTAAATATTCAGTTCTGATTTTGGTAATTTCCCTCATTATGAACAGTGAACAGTTAAATACGGGATAGACCAACCCGTCCAATAAAATCAATCCCTACATCATCCCTTATCATTCCATTAACCCGATTCATGTCATATAAGGCTTGCGGTAAGCTTGGCGTTGCGCGCTTGTTGATTAAGCTTGCGACTAGCTTGCGGAAAGCTTGCAAAGCTTGCGGAGCTTGCGGCAAGCTTGTGACTTAAGCTTGCGGCTAGCTTGCGGCAAGCTTGTGACTAGCTTGCGACTAGCTTGTGTGGCAAGCTTGCAACTAGCTGGCAAGCTTGCAACTATTGCGCGTTTCAACTGCGTACTTGCAGCAAGCTTGCGGTAACCTAACCGCAACCTTGCATTATTAGCTTGCCGCAAGCTAGTCGCAAGATTGCAGAATAAGATTGCGATTTTTGTTTGGGTAATGAGAATTGATGATGACGATGAAATTGTGTTTTACGGCTCAGGGACTTGTCCATTTAGAGCCTGGAATACACTTGTGCAGGGGAGAGAAGTCGTATTTCAGCTCAGAATTTGTGAAATCCTGATTTTGTGTCCGGTGCCATTACCATACAATATCATATGGCTCCCCACCTCATTTTACCAGCTTCTTACTAGAAGCAGAGGATAATTTGGGTCATTCTACCAAGCTCCACAATGAGAGACAAAAGGTGGACGAAATACCAGGTGCGACTGCATTATAAAGTGCATACATAATTATGTTATTATATATATCAATACCATAGTAATGCATACATACATGTAGATATCGTCGTACTAATTAAAAAACCTCGTAACTCCACGTTTGGTGAGAAACCAGTTTTTTTGTAATTCCAAAACCTCGTATAAGTTGAATTTTTTAGTGAGAATAAATTTTCTTGATAGAAAGCTGTTTATACTTGTCCTGCTTCATTTACCAACTTTAACATAACAATTTTAATTAAAATATAGAAAATGACAATCTAGACAGGATTCTGGGTTTTATTACAGTTACAAGGTTTTGGAAACTGTTCCAAAATTCCAAAACCTGATAAATAAAATTCTGTGTTTTGGCGCTCCTGTAAAATTAAGAAAAGTGGAGTTACGAGGTTTTGTAATTATTGCGACGATCTATCTATATAACAGTATTCAGAAACAGAGCTCCAGATAAGGAATTGTGCATTGGGTATTGTTACTCCATCATTTCCATATTACTTGCATATTTCAATATTTGTATACAATATATCACAAACAGTATGTATTATGAGCTACTACATGCAAATAGGGCTAGAATGTCTTACCAGATACTTTTTCAACATAACCATTGCATGCTCTGAATAACATTTGTTACCTTTCACAAATTGCCGAGCCACATAGTAATTGATTGTGACAGTGTAGATAATTAGCAATTAATCTAATTAAGTCAAAGAACTGGACATGATGCACATTTGGTGCCATTTTGGCGGCAACAAGTCTGTTATTACCCTCGGTTCCACGTACACATATTTGTAAGCTGCAGCTGGTCAACATTTGCTTCTACAATATTACGGTTTTCTCGACAAAGTTGCTCCACTACTATTGGCAGTACTCGTACTAATTCTGACATTATTGGCTTCTGATTTTAATTGGGTTGGGTTTTGGGCATTTTTTAATTGCGTATTTACGCAAATATGCAGCTTATCTGGAGCTCTGCAGAAATACTATGCCCAATATTCATGACTGACACATCCCAGTATGTACACGATTTGTATGCTGGACTACCTAAATTCTCGCCCACCTACATGTACTGGCCAGGACACATTTATTCCTATAATCAAACTCCCTCGGAATTTCCTTATCTTTACCTCCACGGGCTTGTCTTTACTCTCGTCACGTGACATGTTAATAAAACGGTATTAGACGGACATTTATTTTGTTTTTTTCGTCTAAATATTGAAGACAATTGTTGTTTAGTAACGTTTTGAATTTAACATCATTGTTTTGTTACGTCATGGCGTAAACGTCATGGCGTTTACGTCAAAACGTCATGGCGTTTATAATTGATGACGTCAGCAATGCCACCGTGTTGCCAGGCTTGCTTGGTGACGACGTTGGATATTAATTTGAGTCTAGTGAATAAACTAGTCATTAAACTGGCATTTGCAGCTAATTTGAAGGTGAAAACTTTGTTTACACCCATTTCTCGACCTGGCGCACACGATGGGTTTTTCGTAAATAGAACGGATAAAACGCTAGCTGACAAATCAAATCAGATGACTAAATTGACGTTCGCAAAGTGACGAGTCCTGGCCATTAGATGGGTGAGAAAAAGTATCCATCGATATGCAGTGGTGTGGAACAAGGATATTCCACCCTCGTGGCCAGAAAATATCGTCAGAAACTCGACAGTGAAATACAGTGAAATACGAAATTCGACCCAGTTGTCCCGTCTGTACAAGACCTCACTCAGTTAAACGTACGTTACAACCCCATTCCAATCCAATCCTATCATTCTTTCTGCTATTTTATGGTACTGGTATGTTAAGGTATTATAAGGAACTTTTACAAATTCTAGTTCTAGAACGTTCTAGAACGTTCCAGAACTCCTCTTTCTAGTATTTAACGGTATTTTATGGTACTGGTATTTTAAGGTATTATAAGGAACTTTCACAAATTCTAGTTCTTGAACGTTCTAGAACGTTCCAGAACTCCTATTTCTTTTATTTAATGATATTTTATGGTACATGTACTGGTATTTTAAGGTATTAATAGGAACTTTTACAATTCTAGTTCTTGAACGTTCTAGAACTTTCCAGAACTCCTATTTCTTTTATTTAATGATATTTTATGGAAAAGAACTTAGTACCGGTTTCCCCTGGTACCTCGACGGCTTCTGGAATGTACCGCCCTGTCTGTTTGGTTGGTACTGGTCTCGAGAGATATACTGGACATAGATCCCTTTCACTGAAACCCAGAGCTGTAGCGTGGTTTCTTGTTGTCATAGGAGGTTGCGGCGGCTGCGGCTTTACGTTTGTAGTCATAGAAAGATTGTTTGTCAAGTTCTGGCAACAAGTCTGCCAATTCTTTGTTCATTTCTTTACGCACTTTCAGTTTGTTTTCAAATTCTTAAAATTGTATGAAGGAATTGTGATATTTCAAAGATTTGATGTATAATTCCGTGTTCCCACTGGCGTATGAAGAATTGACAGAAAAAGTACCTTTGTGCTTTCTGGCTGTAAGTCGACCGGCGTTACAGACAGACTTCTGGTTAACCATAACTATGTAACAGGTCATAGTGCATTTACTTTGCTGACGGGCACGTCCTCCAACAAATACTCGATAAACTAGATATTTTGTCAGACTACCCTGCGTAAATATTTGCACAAATCATTTGTAATAATGAATTGCATGCATGTGTATGTGTATGTTATGTGTAACAAAGATAAATAAAAAACTGAAATAACGAAAATAAAGAAAATTCAGCCCTGAAATTAGAATAACACCGTTGGATGTCAGGTCCTCACCACACCAGTCACTTAGCCCCACTCCATAAAAGTAACATGATTAGTACTAATGTTACTACTCTTATCATTGGTATAACCGGATTCAACTCTCAAGTGTGGCTGTGACTGGAGAAATGGGGCATATGAAATGTCTGACCAGTGTAGCTCCTTATTAAATATCGCAATCATGTAGCCTGATAATGAAACACCTGTCATGCAACAATCCATATACAGTCAAACCTCTCTAAACCGAACACCCTGGGCGGTCCTCATGGTGTCTGGTTTAGAGATGTTCTACTGTAATTCAGGCATATGACCATTCTGAGACATACATATCTCTTTTGCAATCATGATCATGCATTATTATCTGAGATGCGTTACCAAGAAACCCATCAAAATGATATCACATATATTTTATTGGTGTCCGCTTTAGAGAGGTTCCACTGTGTATTGCTGGTTTGAAGCATGACGGGAGTTTCATTGATGGAATGGCGAACAGTGCAGATCCTGATCAGACTATCCGGATGCACAGGCTGATCTGGATCAACACTGGTCGCAAAACCCATAAGCCCCATTTCTCCAGTGACAGCCAAAAGTAACAATAAAACCAAGTATGTACCCGAGGAGCAAACCAGGGATGAACCCCATCGTTAACCTACCATTCACATGCTCCCAAACTACCACTCGCGCATGAGTATCCTCGGACAATGAGCATGATGAGTATAAAACCTTTAGCACATTTAATGTTATAGTACGTATGCCTTGGGCGCGATAGAGTTGTCGGTACCATATGTGCGCACCAGAGATATGTAGTGTCAATGTGTGTATACAGTTGTATCTGTCAAAATGTTCCGGGTTTATACGTGTACAAAGTGTTGTGCGTTGCGTATCCGTGGAGTTTCCGTTAGTTGCGTTTCAAACCGTGTGTCGTCTACGTGTAATACGTTTTCAGCCATGCGTTGCGTTTCCCCACTCTTGCGCATGCGCGAAAGTCGAGCAAACCGTGTTCAACGCATTGAGTTTCAAAAGTGTCTAATCCGTGTACAACGGTTGTAAACGTATACAACGGTTGTAAACAACGCATTGAGTTTCAAAAGCGTGTAATCCGTGTACAACGGTTGTAAACGTATACAACGGTTGTAAACGTATACAACGCTAAGGTAAACCGTTTAAACGATTTAACGCTTTCTTTGACGAACGGTTACACGCTTCTACATGTACACAGCACCGTACAGATGACGTATAACACGTTTCCACGGGTTTTAACGCATTACACGTTTTGGTATGCCAACCGTGTATCGCGTAGAATGCGCAGCATGCTCAGATCGTTGTTCGTGTGTGTACATGTATATATACTTCTAGACTGCAGGGCTTCTAAAATTTTCAGTTTTCCGGTTCTGGACCGATTTTTAAACTCTCAGACCGATTGTGATTTGAAAACTAGTCTTAAAAATCGGTCCGAGAAAAATTGCCAGTCGGCTGCTATTTCGCTATAAACCTTGTAAATTTACCGGTTTTGACCAAGTAATTTATGACACATATCCGCGGGCCATATCCCTGTTAAACCAGTGTGCAGCTCGCTGTGTATTCAGTTTCTCCATATATCGATTTTTCTTCATAACACACGCGTGGGAGAGGTGTATAGCGGATTAGTGACTGAAATAGACTGCTTCAGCGTAAAGATACGAGAGTTCCTAGATTCGCCATTTCTGAGGTCTACAAATACATTAAATATGCCTATAAGCATCAATGAATGAAGAAACAAAATTAATTTTTATATGGAGGGTGGGTGTAAAATAAAAAAAAATATTATTTTTTTCTTCATTAATTGAAGATTTTAGGCATATTTAATGTATTTATAGACCTCGGTCCGTTACTTCAACCTGTGATATTACACAGACGAGATTTGTGTGTCGCTTTGTGCAAAAAAATCGATAACGCTAAGCCCTGGCAACTAACAGGTGCTTATTGTATGACATCATTCAGCACGAGAAATGCGTCGTGACCACTCCTTTAGGCTATGTTTTGAAATGTTACTGATTGGTCAACACGCCCTTTGATGTTCCGCAGACGTCGCGAACGTGTGACTCATGGGGTAATCATGCAGTAACCCATTTCATGCTGAGGATACGATTATGTTTGCGGGAAAATATTTTCCTTCTATGCACTCAGAAGTATATGCCGCGAGCACCATTTAAACCGTCTCGTCGAGACGGTTCAAATGAGTGGTCACAACGTATACTTTCATTGAGAAATAACAAAAATAAAAATAAATTATTTAATAATTTCATACCCGTAAATGTGTATTCCGAAAGGAATGGATTACAAAAAAAACACTGGATTATACGCAGATCTGTCGCCATGTTTCGCCGATATTGATTTCGAAAATATTTTCGTAAATGGTGTTGAAAAGTTGACACAAAATTCAGAGTTCATGCGGAATTTCGGTGGGATTATGCACGTGTATCAACAGCTAATCGTCCGCATGAATAGGCAGGACACGTGACCTTATTTATTAACTAATTAATCCTTTTAAGCGCCTGTTGATCGCGAGCATTATACATTGTAATAAGCGTCTGTCTATCGCGAGCACTATACAACGTACCCCGACCATCGCGTTATAATGGAGCTGCAATGTATTGTTGTTTACACCCGTATAATTCATTTTCCATATCAGGGGTGAAATGAGTCTGCCTTACAATAATTCGCATGTGCGGAATGGTGGTACATGTAGGTGCGAAACGATCCGCCTGTAAACGATCCAGGCCGAACAGGTACATGTATTCGCGATATTTTAAAACGGGACGAAACAAGGCCGCCTCGAAGCGATCGGGGCCGAACAGGTATTCGCGTTAAAACGTGTACCGTTGTACACGTTTCAACGCTTTCATATAGCTACACGCTTCCAGGTGGTAAAGCGTTGTACACGTTTCGACGCTTTCACCTCGCTACATATGTATACGCCAAAGCGTGTTATACGCCTTGAAGCTAAACGTATTACACGCTTTAAAACGGTTTGACAATGTGTAATTACACGTGTACGAACCGTATTATACGTTTAAACAACGTATACAATGCTTTTAAACTAAACGGTTTGACAATGTGTATTACACGTGTACGAACCGTATTATACGTTTAAACAACGTATACAACGCTTTTAAACTAAACGGTTTGACAATGTGTATTACACGTGTACGAAACGTATTATACGTTTAAACAACGTATACAACGCTACAGCAAACCGTTGCGTTCGCGTTGCGTTCGCGTTGAGTTTGCAAGTGTTGTCTACGGTGGAACAAAAACGCAGACTGCACTGTACATATATACATTTCTGCATGATATACCTTTCAAAGTAGTATCTTAAGTCCACTAATTTGCATAAACAAGATGGCCGCCTGTGAAAAAAGCATTGGCTACCGTAGAATATATTTTACATTGTGGAACCAATATTAGAAGGGACAATTTGGCGAATCTTAATTCATGTCATAGCTAATACATTATCGAATATAGAACAATCGATTTAAGCCTGAACCAAACTTGTAAAAATCAAAGATGGCCGCCATTTTATTGGAATTCTATAAACTATGTAAATTTATTGACAATGACGTGCTATCAGTGTAGGTACCAAACACTAGTTCTGGAGTAATATGCCCGCATGTCATTCAGATATATGTATTCTGAATGTTACATGTGATACAAATGTAGAAGCACCATGGCTGTCGTGTACACTTGTAAAGTCCACAAACAAGATGGCGTTAATTGTTGAAAATTACGCTATATTTTATAAGAATTTTATTTCTCACGTATTTGAGAGGTATCGTATATGTATAAACGGAGGGAATTTGCCAACCCAATTCGGATATTTAATAAATATAATGCAGCAAACTGTTTAAACGCGAAAACTTAATGTTGAAAAATTGCTAAATGTACGTGGAAAAACAGGTTAAGTTTAAAAAAGGTTACGTTGGATAATGATTTGTGGTGAGCACCCATTGGTTATTAAGTTGTGCAAGTATGGTGGTTCTATGTGTAGAGTAACAGAGAAATTGACATAAACACGAAAACTTACCATTGAAAATGGCTAAGTTGATTATGCGGAAAAATATGTCAAGGTAAAAAAAATTATATGTTGCGCACCCGTTGATTATGAAGTTGTTAAAGTATGGTGGTTTTAAGTGGTACAGTAACAGAGAAATGGATCTGAACACGAAAGCTTTATTAAAATTGAACGCCGCTGTAACATGTTCGTCCGTCCGACTGCCCGCCTGCCGCCCGTCCGGCTTTCACCAATCCAATAGCCAGGATTTTTAAAAAAAAAAAACGACTGAAAATGACAAAAATGAATAAAACTCATTTAAAATAATGTATTCAACGATATTACAGTATTTTCACTAGGTACATGTACTCAATTTGAAAATCAAGCGTATTTTCACATTGGTGTGAGTATTTTGTTCTCCTACATTTGATAATCAGTGCGTATTCTGCTAAAATAAGTGCGTAAAATAGCCAATACGCACCTTATCTGGAGCTCTGGTCATGTGATTCTAACAAGCAATATATATAATTATCAGGCTATGCGAGTGTGCTATTTGATGAGGATCTACACTGGTTACACATGCCATAATCCCCATTTCTCCAGCCACAGTCACATGTTATTATTTTTACAGGTTGATGGTTCAAAGATCCTAGAATTGGCATTGGTAGTTACAGAACAGGTAGGAATTAGTTTAATCCTCATTCACCCCTATGTAACTGGAATGGAATTTGATTGGATTTTGTTAATTTTTGGCAACCAATCCAATCGTCACAAAATTATTTTCAGACCGGTCCATTTATCAGATCCTGATGAGACGGCTTGTCACGAGCCGTCTCGTCTGGATTTACACTATTTGCCAATACCACTATACAGGCCTGTTGTGTTGAAAGGGTTTAACGGTCGGCGACATCATAAAACAGTTGTATGTAAAACAAACATGGTAGTATCACATATTTATGCCCCACCACGACAGAGGAGGGGACATTTAGTGTTACCCTTGTCTGTCCCGTCCATCCTTCCGACCGTCCGTCACCAACCTTGTAAGTCGTAAAACTTTTAAACCGTGCTATATACAGACCTGAAACTTGGCATGAAGCTTCCTTATGATGAATACACATGTAGATGCGCAAAGTTTACTTTGAGTTTGGATTATCTCCCTCTTTTTTCTTAGAATTTTCCAGTTTTGTCTTGTAAGTCTTAAGCTTTTAAACTGTGCTAGCTACAGACCTGAAATGTGGTATTTAGCTTCCTTATGATGAGTAGATATGCAAACCGTGCTAGCTAGGGGGTGTTTTTGTTCACAAAAATATGAAAATTACTTGCAAAAAGTGAAGATCCTGATGAGACGGCTTGTCACGAGCCGTCTCATCTGGATCTACACTATTTGTCAATACCACTATACCATTTACAGAGCTTCAGATAAGCTTCATGTTAAAATGAATACAAACATCAATTTGATTGGACATGTATGTTGTAAACAAGCGCTACTATAATATTAATATACGCATATAATTCCAGCACAAAAATATTTACACAATTCCCTAACATTTGATTGGCCCGTAGCAAGTCTCTGTCCAAAATTTATATCCCAGTAAACTCCCATATGCCGAACTACTTTCCGTAACCGTGAGGCGCAGTTAAAATAATTATTAAGAAAACGGAAAATAAACACATTTTCTTGATGGATTTATTTCAAATGCTGGAATTATAAGGAATGAATGGTATTTTTGTTGAATTTATCGGGGATATAAACTTGGAAAAGTCGCGGGAATACTGGACGAGGCCTTCCGGCCTTCGTCCAGTATTCCCGCGACTTTTCCAAGTTTATACCCCGATAAATTCCACAAAAAGGCCATTCATTCCTATAATATATTCCAATTGTAAAATGTACATTATCTGAACATGAGCATCAAATATGTGACATTGTTTTGAATACCCATGATAGAAATGTGTAAATATACATCAAGTGTTGCATATAAATGTGACCAATCATCTTTAAATTCTCATCATAACAATAGTCTGTAAATTTCACATTAACCCTGTTTTCTTGTAAACGATTACTGGATTTACATTTATTGAGCATAGGCTGCATGCTCAATAAATGTAAATCCATCAATTGAAATATCCAGACGATCCTAACTTACGAACATTTTAGTCGTACGAGTTTAGTTAAACGGGCCACAGGACCAAATCCGGACGTATTCCGTCTTTGCTCAGGATGCACTAAAGACGTTTTCCCATTCATTATTTAATAAGCCTTTGTCATTAAAACATAATAGTACATGTATATATTTTCAAGACTCCAGATAAGGTGCGTCTTGGCGTATTTTACGCACTTATTTTAACTGAATACCCACTGATTATCAAAAGTGGGAGTATAAAATACGCACACCAATGTGAAAATACGCATTGATTATCAAATTGAGTAGTGAAAATACTGTAATAAAGTTGAAATTTACTTAGTTGAGTTGCAAAGTACAGCTCAAATAAGTGAATTTTTAAATGTGTTTTATATTGTTTTATAATTTGTTCCCTATTTAATAAGGAAGAAAACCAATAAATTAAATACATTTGTAAAAGTAAAATACGCATTGAAATTATGAAATCTGAGGGTATAATACTCTTTAGATACCAAACTTATCTGGAGCACTGTATATTATACAAATTCAACTATACACGAGACATTCACCAGGAACGGCTCCGCATGTTACGCCTTATGCGAGATAAGGGGCAAGTATAGTTCATGATTTCGTTGACGAGAACGCAATACATGTTAACGTTGCGTCATCTCTGGCGTCAATGATTTGCTCGTTATCTGATAAACACGTGATCAATATACACCGATAATTGTATCGCGTTTTTACCGTGTTCCATTTAGGCCATCGTAATATCGCTATCGGGTCGATACTACGATATCACGAAAGCATGATAACGATAGTACGACATCACGATACCACGATGACGATATCACGAAGCAATGATGACGATCGTATGATAGCACGATAACGATAACTCGATATCACGATAACACGATGACGATACAGTAACTACGATATTATATTGTAGTATCGTCATCGTAGTATCGTGTTATCGTCATCGTAACATCGTACTTTCGTCACCGTGCCATCTTGATATCGTACTATCGTCATCGTACTGTCATGCTATCGCAATATCATCATCGTACTATCGCCATCATAGTATAGTAGTATCGTCACGTGTTATCACAGTATCGATATTACGATGGCCCAAAAGGAAACCGTAATTTCTTTGATAATACTTTCTATTATAAAATCATCCATCGTACATGTTTGTTTGTTTTCTCGTGTTTTTGAACGAGTATAAGTGGAACTAGTCACATGCATTATGTATCACTCTCTTTTAAAACAGTATACATTAGGACAGTGGGCATCAGTAAGCTGCAAGTAGTTTAACAGGATGGTTTGAGTTGCGTTTCTATTCTTCCTTAAGACGCGAAAACGGACTTCTTTTCGGTAAAAAAAGTATATCTTAAAATGGTATTCTTGGTCAATTCGGCTGTTTTAGATGCTATACATACTATATAAATACTTTATGTGACTGTTAACATCGTTTTTTTGTTAAAAGGTTATACTCTGGAACTTAACCAGTTTAAGTCGCAGCATTTAATCGTTGCACAAGAAGCGATTTAAAAAGTTAAGTTAAAATAAATAATGTCACATCGGGACCTAGGTTAAAGGTACATGCGCACTCAGTAGGCACAATATGTTCTTTACAGGAATTAAATAAGTGTATTATTGTGTCACTATTCCACTAGTTCTAAAAGTTACGTGCTCGCTATACAGATATAATGATTTAGTTTTATTTATTTTACTGATAGTGACTCGCGGTGGTGTCAGGCTATTTTCATATGCAAATGAGGCATGATATTTTTTTTTTAATTATTTATACTAAATAAATGTGTCACCTGAAAACAAATATTTTCGAGAGATTATATAGTATGGCCATTGCACATACGAAATGAATATCAGATAATAGTTATTTCCGTTACAATTTTAAGGAAACACGGTTATCGCCCATGATATTAGTGTGAACATTTACGTCTGATAGGAAATGCCAATCAATACGTGGGGTAATGGTGAATGATATTTATTTTGCCAGACATTGTCTCGGATGATGCCTCTGATATAAAGAACATTGTGTGCCTACTGAATGGGCATGTACCTTTAAGATTAGTTATGACTCACAAAAGGGACATTTGTTAACGTTTCCGATCGGCGCCAGCCGCTTAGACCACTTGGACCCGTTTCAGTAATCTTCGTACAACTAAGCAGTTCATAAGTGGAAACACAACTAGGTTCACATTTGTTTCTGATTTTGAGAACTCTTTGGTGGATTTATTCACATTTAACGACAGGTACACGTTTGTTGAAAGTGGTAGCGTTCGCGTTCATAACTTTTCAACAATATACAAATCTCCAGCGCATGAGAATCCTCTCGAATGGTCATACGTTGACAAAACATAGTAACAGACTGTTTTGAAATACAAATGTGACGCGCGTAGAAACCAGCAAACGACAATATTATGTTTCCTGCCATTTAAAGGGAAATATCAGGTTTTTATTTTTTTTAAATGCTATAAAAAATATAAAAACGTGTTTTCATCATGGGAACATATATAACGATAGTAGGACAGCTCGTTGTTTTTTATTTTCACCCATATAGGTAGATAAATATCGGATTTCCTATCTTGTTGCGTTAAGTAAGATAGAACATCTGATACTTACATGTATGTACCAATATCGCTGAAACTTGAAACAACCCAACAGTCATAGTATCGTCATATCTCTTCACTTAAACCACTTTACACAAGTGCCATGATGAAAACACGTTTTTATTTTGCATAGTATTTTTTTAAAAATCCGGATATGCCCCTTTAACCCTTTGAACCCGAACGTCCGCTATAGCTGTTTATGCAAACAGTGCAGATGCAGATGAGCCGGCTCTTAACGAACCGTCTCATCAGGATCTGAACTTTTTGCTTAAGTACTTTTCACATTTTTGATTCAGCTGCAATCGGACGGTACATTGGTGTGTAGTTGCACGAGACAACATTACAAGTATGTCGGACGATTTCGGGATGTTGGAAGATACTATGCCGGAGACGAAGACTGTCCCACACTCGCCGGGACGGCCGACCGTGGTCAAGCTGATCGTAGTGGCCACAGTCATGAATTCCATGATCTTGGTCATCAATGTAACCGGATTCTGGAAAGGTATTTTTTCATTTTTATTTTTAATAAAAATATCCAATTTTTTTAACAAATGGCATATTGTTTTCGTGCCGGGTGTTCCGTCCGTCCGTCCGTCCGTCCGTCCGGGCTAACATTGGGGGTATAGGGGCTCGGGGAGGAGCCTAAGAAGATATAATACAATATATTTATTCCATTACCCGTCCCTAAACCTATTGTAGTTTAGGGGCTATTCCTTTGATCTTTTAAAGAAATGTTGGTCCGTCCGTCCGTCCGTCCGGGCCAACGTCGGGGGTTGAGAGCTTAGGGGCGTGGCTAGGAACAAAAGATTCCTTTGTAATATTCCGTAAGCTCATAAACTCTATTGTTGTTTAGGGGCTTTTTCTTTGTTCTTCAAACAATGGAAATACCCATTAGACCCAAAATGTTGGAACGTCCGTCCGTCCGTCCGTTATTGCAAAATATAAATAGCGTTGCAGTCATATTTCCGCAGGTGTTACATCATGTACATGATAAACTTGTTTGGACTGGACACTACGCCATTGATACGTCAGCGATAAAATTCGGTTATCTCTGCTTATCATATACGTACATCGCGTATTAAGATATTGCATTGTTTGTGGTGATTATCTACACATGTGCAATGCTGAACATATATTGCAATAAAGCTCTGGAAGAGTTGCAAGCGGGTGTATCTTTGTGTCTGCAGCAAAGCGGCGTTAGTAGTAACCATGTATCGGTGAAAGTGATTACGTCACTCAATAATCGCGTGGTTTTCCGATAGATCTATTACGCAATATGCCTACAGCCAATTTCAATTTCAATTTAGCATGCAATTTCATGGAGTTGATGTTTACGATATCGGAAGCTGACATTCAAATGCGAAAATACGTAATTCTTAGGAATGCCCAATGTTTTCTATGCTACTGTATGCTTTATATATGTATCGTATATGTTTATGGTATGCTAATAATGTACAGAGGAACCTCTCTAAACCGGACAACCTTGCGACATCGATGTGTTAAATTATGACCGATTTCACTGTTAAATATCGCTGATATTGATCAGTGTTCATTATTGCAATGCACACAGACATGTATTTCCGTGCTTTTACATCGGAATTACAGTGGACTATCTGTAAATGATAATAGTCTACTTTGATCACACGTACCGTAATGACCTTTTCATCAGCCGGCGGCCGGATTATGATTTTGTTTGGCATCTAATGCGTAATCGGATTGATAAAAACGTATAATTATTGTAATGTATTGTGGGTAACATATCCACCTTTCGGCACGTTAAACGGAAACTAATATGCAAGCATACACGGACGCATGACACACATATTACAATATCAGAATTGGGACATGTTTCAAATATGTTTCCTTCCACTGAACTTCTTTATATGTCATACATGTTTCTCATGATACTCATATCGTCACATACAGTTCACAGGTTCCGTGCATTTACTTCGCATTTACATACATATATTAATATTTCAGCAAATCATCTTTCAAACATGCCTTTCTCAGGTGGTTCTATAGTTTGTTGCTGAAAGTTCACAATACTGTGTCTCCACTAATGCCAATGGCCGCGGCTGAAAATGCTCGACAACTATCTTGAGGAATCATTATTCATGGATTAAACAACACTGCCTCAATCACTTAGCGATGATTGTCAGAATCTAAGATTTTAAATGTAGGATAATAATGATTACTATCTGGCACTCCTATGGTAAACCGTTATATGTCAGTTTTAGGCTTAACCACACTAAATCATCAGATATTCATGCGCGGTGTAGTCAAAGGTAGTACGTTACAAATTAAGCCATATTTGTTATGCCATAGACACTATTTGCTTGCAGAAACCAGTCAACTGACAAAATGACTGATACACTAATCTACATGTTAATTGTATCATTTACATCAGGTTCAAGCATATGCTTTGGGATTATTGTATCCCCCGGACTCCGGCGGGGGATACTATGGATTTGACAGCGCGCCGCGTCCGCGTCCGCGTCCGCGTCCGCGTCCGCGTCCGCGTCCGCGTCCGCCGCAGACACTTCTTGTCCGGAGCATAACTCGAACACCCTTTGGAATATTTTCATGAAACTTCACACATGCATAGACCACGACCCGAAGGTGTGTCGCGCACAAGAATGACAACTCTTGCATAGCTAATTTTTGAGTTATCTCCCTTTTTTGTTTCTCGCACTGATTTCGTGTCCGGAGCATAACTCCACCACCCTTTCGAATATTTTCATGAAACTTCACATGCATAGACCACGACCCGAAGGTGTGTCGCGCACAAGAATGACAACTCTTGCATAGCTAATTTTTTAGTTATCTCCCTTTTTTGTTTCGCGCACTGATTGACCATAACTCGACCACCCTTTGGAATATTTTTATGAAACTTAACACATTCAATTAGACCACGAACCCAAGGTGTGTCGTGCACAAGCCAATGACAACTCTTGCATAGCTAATTTTTGAGTTATCTCCCTTTTTTGTTTTCGCTCACTGATTTCCTGTCCGGAGCATAACTCGACCACCCTTTGGAATATTTTCATGAAACTTCACACATGCATAGACCACGACCCGGAGGTGTGTCGCGCACAAGAATGACAACTCTTGCGTAGCTAATTTTTACACTTATCTCCCTTTTTTGTTTTGCGCACTCTACAAACTGGACAATAATGCATGAAGACCTGTTTTCTCGTCTGCTCTGTACACCTTACAATTGTAGAGAGAACAATAGAAACTGGGAGGGAGAACCATGTGCTAGCATGGGCTAGCATGTGCAGATGTCCAGTGCTTGACCACTGTTGACCAGGTAATTTATACAGGTAAATTACTACATTGGGTACTGTGTTGAAAATATTGTGGCATTATGTGGACCTGTGCAGATATATGTAGATAAATATAGGACTATTAAAAACAAATCTGGTCTCCAATAGCAAGCATTATTATTTTTTTCCTTTTTTTTTTTTTTTTTTTTTTTTTTTTTTTTTTTTTTCCTTTTTTTTTTTCTTTTTTTTTTTTTTTTTTTCAAATTCTTTTTCAATTTGACTGAAAAAAAAATCTGGGCTCCAGTAACAAGCATTATTATTTTTAAATTTTTTTTTTCCATTTTTTTTTTTTCATTTTCTTTTTTTCATTTTTTTTTTCAAATTAGTTTTCAATTTTTGTCCAGTAGCATAAGGTCGTAAGTTCTATATACAGACTATTCACCTGTGCATGTGCTAGCATGTGCAACTGACCACTGACCACTTACAGGTAATTTATACAGGTAAATGATTATATTACATTTCCGTAAACTGTGTTGAAAATATTGTGGCATTATGTGGACCTGTGCAGATATATGTAGATAAATATAGGACTATTAAAAAAAATTCTGGGCTCCAGTAGCAAGCATTATTATTTTTAATTTTTAAACTTTTTTTCCATTTTTTTTTTTCATTTTTTTTTTCAAATTCTTTTTCAATTTTTGTCTAGTAGCATAAAGACTAGTCGGCATTTCAAGAAATGAAACTTCTGTCGGCATTTTTTAGTAAAAGTGGTACGTCCAACTTTTTAACATAATTCGAGTATGCTGAATCCAAAAATGGGGGATACCACGAAAAAAAATGAGGATAAAGGCTTCAAATTTGCAAAAACAAAATGGCGGCCAATCTTTTTTTTTTCGCCTTTCCTGGTCTTAGTTAAATTGAATGAGTGCATTATTGTAAGCAAATTGTATGCAAATGAACATGCAGATAACGTTATATGGGTTGTGCAATACATTAAAAAGGATTTGTGTATGCTTACAAACTAAAAACATTCACAAAATATCTGAATGATTGTAATTTTTTTGCGAAAAAAAGAAAGAAATGTGTATATATTTTATTAATAGTTCTGGTGAGATAATGTGAGCCCATGCCAAGAACATGTTAGTGAACTAACTAAGTATTGGTGCAATACATGCTACAGTATTGTTACTATAGAGGTGTAAAACATTGTTTTGTTTGCCATATATATCGGCGATGACGGTGGAACAACACTGATGGCATATTCCAGGCTCCATGAACCTTTAAATCCTATTAGGCTTGGCTATTTAGCTTTTGACCCTGAACATATTCCTTCATAAGCGATTGATATTGTAAACGGTAGTTCATCGATATAACAACCACAGAAAAAAGTCCTAAAATTCAATGACACTGACTGTGCACCATACATGACAGGTGCGCGCGTAGCGCGTGAAATCCCGGTGTTGATGTAAATAATGACACCTAGATCAGTAATGACACCTAAAAAGAGCCGTGAAATCCTTGATGCAGCAATGTTTGATCATACAATCCGACTTCGAGTATCTGTTGTTATCGACCTTATGGCTGATGAGGCGAAATATCATTTAGGATGTTTCAGTGCGTTCATGAGAGAAACCAAAAAGACGATGAAAGATACAGTTGACAAAGACGTAGCAATGGTATGGCTGCTTTTAAAGAGCTACGTTACGCTGCCTGAAGATGGGGCTGCGGAAGATCAAGTTCGACGAAAGGTTCTAAGCGTTGCACAGGACCTTGTATATGGCATCGGTGGTGGAAAGAAATTGACCCCCAAACACATTGGTCTGGCCAGCACAATACATCAGGCAACCCGTTCAAAAGGTCTAGTGCAGTTGTTACATAATGCTGGCCACTGTCTCAGCTACGAACAGGTTTTGAAAATGAACACTGCTTTAGCAGAAAGCTTTAGCACAAACTGGGGCTGTAATTGTAAATCCACCAAACATTGTACCAAACAAATTTGTTCACTATACTGCTGATAACATTGACATTCTTGACGAAACGCTTGATGGGAAGAATACTTTCCACGCCACCCAGGTAGCGGCATGGCAGCGAGGCCTCGAGCTTGACGTCATGTTGCATACACTTGATCTGTCCCGTAGTCACGCATTGAAAGTCCCCCCAATCATTGAGGAGCTGATTCCTGTCAACATCAAACCAAACAAGCCACTTCCAGTCTTTTCAAAACCTGTGGAAACGGCTTGGTTTGACGACTATGTTGCTGATTCTGAGTGTGTAAAGGATGCACAGGCTACTGACTTAGCATTCTTTACACAACGTCAGACATCAGAAGAGAAGGTGGGGTGGACAGTGTTTTAACGAATCACTGTCATCAGACGATTCTGAGCTAACATCAATTGGGTATATACCAATCATCCTTGCCCCTGCACATGAGTTTGACACGCTGAACACAGTAGTGAAGTGATGCATGACCATATCGTCGGCTCTTGGACAAGAGCATACAGTAATTACTGTTGACCAAGCGTTGTATTGCAAGTTGATGGAACTAAAATGGTCCGTCCCGGAGTACCAGAATATACTGATTCCACGCCTTGGTGGCCTTCATATCTCCATGAACTTTTTAAAGACTATTGGAGATCATATGAACGGGTCGGGGTTAGCTGAGGTATGGGTTAGAAAGTGGATTAGTTGGTCAGGGTACGGCTAAATAGTTCTGTCTGGTAAGGCATACAACAAAGGCATGAGGCTCCATAAACACTGCAAGCATTGTGGCGTCAGATGATGCCCCGTGTTCTTGATTTCGTCAAAGAGTCTGACATAGAGTATTATGACCAGATATCAGATCTGTGCAATAATCCCTATACGAAAATGAATGCCGAGTTGGCGACATTGCTGAAACATGAACGAGTTCAGAAGCCTCTCGATGAGTTTGTTGCCAGTCAATCGGGTGAGCATGCAAATGTGTCCTTCTGGTGGAAATACATGGATATGGTAGCCATACTCCTGCTATTCACCCGTGCACAGCGTGATGGTATCTGGAACCTCCATCTGCAGTCGTTCGGGATGATGTTGCCATATTTTATGCGCTACGACCACTACAACTATGCCAGATGGGGGCCAGTATATCTGGCCGAAATGCACCAGCTTCCTGCTCCGGTACTGACAGAGTTTGAAAAGAAAAGGGTAACTCTGAAAAGGGTCAGGCGTTCGGCACGCAAATTCAACCAAGTAGACCCTGATCAAGCTCAAGAGTGGTTGAATGGTGTAGGCAAGAAGGGTGGTGGAATTGTTGGCATTACAAAGACTACCTCCGCCTTATCTAGATGGACACTCTCTTACAACCTGAGGTCTCACATTGCAGTAGAGACATACGTCATGTTCCAGATGCACTCATGTGAGAAACTAAGTCACAATGAGAGCACCAAATCCCGCAAAAAACGAGATAATGCTGATGAAGAGGCATTGCTCGGTACGTTCCAGAGATTTTGGGGTGTTCACACCTGGAACCGAACGTACTACTCTGCAAAACATTGCAAACAAAGACATTGCAACGGAAGTAATACGAGAATCATTAATAAATGCCAAATGCCGTGGCATGGCACAGTTGCAAGTATTTGTGCAGGAGAGACTGGTTGTCATGAGGGTGCCAATCCAAGCATGTCACTACATGACCCCTGAGCTAGAAACAATGCGCCGACATTTGCGTCATTGTCACCAGATCTAAAGACCAAAAACATGTCATGAAGGCAGACAAGAGTGTTCTTCAACGGTTGGTCACTGCCTTCGAGGCCGGTCGCCAAGTTGATATGCCCAGCATTCTTGAGCATGCCAGTTCCTCTATCAATTGCGGAACTAAATGGCACACTCCGTACCGGAAACAAGAGTGCATTATCAGACTTGGTAACCGAAGGCATTGACTGTCCCGAAACCGTTGAACTTCATGATCACTCATCATGTCTCATCATTGATGGTCAAGCACTTGTCGTTGCCATTGGCAAACCTGCTACTGCAAAAAGCTTCGGTGATCTAGCCGACGTATTTGTCAAATCAGTGCTACATACTGGATCTAAGTACCAGAGAATAGACATTGTCTTTGACCGGTACAGGAAAATGTCTATTAAGTCAAGCACGAGGGCTCGGCGAACAAAAGCTGCTCAGCCTATCAGACGCATTGTGGAAAGTCGTGGTGTACCCTAGCCAAAAAACTGGGAAATCTTCATGGCACTTTCCGCAAACAAAGCTGATCTTGCTAGATTCCTGTATGAGGAACTACTTGCCAATGCCCCACACGATAAGGACATTGTTGTAGCTGGTGGGTTTTGCTGACGAACTAGAAGTACGGGCATCAAACGATGCAACGGATGTACCGCTGCTAAGTACAACGCACGAAGAAGCTGATACACGGCTTGTTCTTCATGCTGTCCATAGCCAGTTCGATACTGTCGTTGTGGCCTCGAGGGACACGGACGTACTGTTGCTACTCATAGCACACGTCCCACGTTCACAGTGTATACGCATGTTCATGATGACTGGCACATCAAAGAAACGGCGCTATATACCTATAGAGCGAGTGTTCGATAGCCTCACACCACAATTAGCAGCATCGCTACTGCCATTCCATGCTCTCACAGGCTGTGACACGACGTCTTACCTTTCAGGTCACACCAAACGAACAGCATGGAAAGTGTTCAAATGCAACCACGAGTTACTCGTTGATTTGGGTGGAGGAGAGTTCACGCAGACAATTCTCAAATCTGCAGAGAAGTTCCTGTGTAGAATCTACAACGTGCCTCAAACCGATTCTATTGACACAGCGAGATATCACTTGTTCTCAAAGTCAGTAAAGCCTGATGCATTACCACCAACAAGTGATGCTCTCCGCTTTCACATAATGCGAGTACATTATCAGTCTATAATCTGGAGGCAGGCTGACACTGCCATACCGGAGCTTCCTGCGCCAGACACTATGGGGTGGGAGCGCAGTGACGATGGCTTTGTACCCATCCTTATGACGTTGGATCCTATTCCAGCGGCATGTCTGGAATTATTATCCTGTTCATGTCACATGCAGTGTAAGACCATGCGCTGCAAATGTCGCAAGTCTGGTCTACGTTGTACAGCTTTGTGTAGTTGTAAGGCTCATGGCGGTGATGCAAAGCCATGTATGAACATAATCTAAACTGAAATTTCGGGTTGTGAATCGGTTTATAGTGGATTAGATGTACATGTATCACACAGAGCACACAGTCATCCAGCATGTCACATATCGGTCGCGGCATCCGGGCCACTCCTAAAACCAAAGGTGAAGGACGCGTACCTGTGATATCAAATTAAGTACAAGTCCATTGACAATGCTTACAAACAACAAATAATCAAAATTAATGATAGCTGGCAAAAAATGTCTCTACACGCAATGCTATTTTGGGTTATTTGTAGTTTGTAAGCATTCTTAATGGACCTGTATATAATTTAATATCACAGGTACAATTCTTTCACCTGTGGTTTTACGATTCGAGCCGGCGCCGCGACCGATATGTGGGGGCTGATTTAGTTCGAAAGACGCATAGTTTCATTACTGGAGAAATCAACAATGGTGACTGATTTAAATAATATTCGTCTATGTTTCGTCTGTGTAATACATGCATGTTACACATGGCATATCATTTGCGTTCAATATTATGTATTAGCATTCAAACATGTTTTCCAATAGAAAAAGGAATATTTAGTACATAATTGTGGTGTATTTAATCACTATACCAATATACAAGCCATAGTATTGCAACTGCTCACATATACCAACTTTAGTGAATGACAGAGAAAAAAAACGATTTTGGCGGCCATTTTGTTTTTGGAAAATTAGAAGGTCACGTCATAATAATATCTATAACACAATCTGATTAGCCTTTTGCCACTGAATTGCTTATACTGGTACCATAATACCACTTAAACACATTTTAGAAAAATAAAAAATAAAAATTTGGCGGCCATTTTGTTTTTCAAATTAGAAGCCTTTTGCCTCAAAATTCTTTGTGGTATCGGCCATTTTTGGATTCAGCATACTCGAATTATGTTAAAAAGTTAGACGTACCACTTTTACTAAAAAATGCCGACAGAACTTTTTCCAAGGGCATTATACAATTATTCGTCTTGTCTAAAGGTCGTAAGTGCTATATACAGACTATTATCATATAATAAAACAATTATTGACTAGTGAGCCATAGAATATAATCTGATATTCTATGGTTCACTAGTCAATAATTGTATAATATGTTCGGGCCAGTGAAAATTGCTTTCGGGCCCAGGCTCGAGGTCAAGGCGGGACAAGGCGAGGCATCTGATTCCGCGGAATTCTTGTTTACTTATCTCCCTTTGTTGTTTCGTGCTCTGATTTTGTATCCAGAGCATAACTCGAACACGCATATACGCATTGCTCTATTGGTCCTCTACCGCCCTGTGCCAAATCCACGTTCGTTCTGCCCCCATCAAGCCCAGGGTCAAGGTCACATACTTAGTGCTTCAAAAACATTAACGCTTGGGTAAATATCTTATACTTTCTGTTTTCTTTCATGGATCATAGGTCATCTTCATATTTCATATACGCATTGCTCTAATGGTCCTCTACCTCCCGTGCCAAATCCACGTTCGTCCTGCCCCACCAATCCCAGGGTCAAGGTCACATACTTGGTGCTCACTTTCAAAAACTTTAACGCTCAGGAAAATATCTTATAATTTTTATTTCCACTCACGGATCAACTTAATTATTTCATATACGCGTTGCTCTATGGTCGTCTACCGCCCTGTGCCAAATCCACGTTCGTCCTGCCCCCGCCAAGCCCAGGGTCAAGGTCATACTTAGTGCTTCAAAAACTTTAACGCTCGGGTAAAAAAAAAAAAAAAAAAAAATTCTTATAATTTCGTTTTCTTTCATGGATCATCTTCATATTTCATATACGCATTGCTCAAATGGTCCTCTACCGCCCCGTGCCAAATCCACGTTCGTCCTGCCCCCGCCCAAGCCCAGGTCAAGGTCACATACATGTGTCTTGCGGATCAATCATTCATTTCTACGCATTGCTCAATGTCCTCTACGCGTGCCAAAATCCACGTTGTCCTGCCCCCGCCAAGCCCAGGGTCAGGTCATACTTGGTGCTTCAAAACTTTAAGCTCGGTAAATATCTTATAATTTTTCTTTCCATTCACGGATCAACTTCATATTTCATATATGCGTTGCTCTAATGGTCCTCTACCGCCCTGTGCCAAATCCACGTTCGTCCCGCCCCCGCCAAGCCCAGGGTTAACATCATATACTTAGTGCTTCAAAACTTTAACGCTCAGGTAAATATCTTATAATTTCTGTTTTCTTTCACGGATCAGCTTCATATTTTTCATATACGCATTGCTCTAATGGTCCTCTACCGCCGTGTGCCTAAATCCACGTTTGTCCTGCCCCGCCAAGCCCAGTGTCAAGGTCACATACTTGGTGCTTCAAAAACTTTAACTCTCAGGTAAAAGAAAATTTTGACTTGAATTTGGCCTCATTTATTATCAAAGCGATATGTGGGACATCCGTGTTCTATGAACACATTTTCTAGTTTTATTAAACTTCACACATGCATAGAAAGATGACCCAAAGGTGTGTCGCCACGTAACAATGACAACTCTTGCGTCGTTAATTTCTTAGTTATCTCCCTTTGTTGTTTCGTGCACTGATTTCGTGTCTGGAGCATAACTCGAACACCCTTTGGAATATTTTCATGAAACTTCACACATGCATAGACCATAACCCTAAAGGTGTGTCACGCAAGAATGACAACTCTTGCATCACTAATTTTTTAGTTATCTCCATTTGTTTTTTCCGTCACTGATTTTGTCTCCGGAGCATAACTCGAACACCCTTTTTTCAAACTACTTGTGTATCTGAGGAGGGGGATACACATGCGCTTGTCGACAAGCGTCCATTTCTAGTTTTTGTCATGTAAGGCGGTTTCAATTCCAGCCGCTGACTTTTTGCGCCACCACCAGGGTGGTCACAGGAGATTTAATTTATCTTCCTTAACAATAATTAAACCTATATTTTAATTAGTGAATATCCAGAGCAGAATGGGCTGCAGGTTATGGGAAAATAGGTCCCACAACAACCAGACGAAAAATGAAAGTACAGCAAGAATAGTAAAAAATGTGTGGTCATTGATTAGTTTATATAGGAAAAATATTTAGTGGTGGTGGACCTCTAAACATTAGTATGAATACACGGTGTTCTACTACGATGACGATAGCACGGCGCTACGATGACGATAATACGATACTACGATGACAATATTGCGATGCCACGATGACGATAGCACGATATTGCGATCACGATGACGCGATATCACGATGACGATACTACGATATTATATCGTAGTATCGTCATCGTAGTATCGTACCATCGTTATCGCAGCTTCGTACTGTTGTCATCGTAGTATTATGGTACTATCGCTATCATAGTATCGTACAATAGAGCGTAGCAATACTGCTGGGCACCTGTCCACAGCACATAGAGTATCCGATTTCATGAAAACGTGGCACATTGTTTTGTTGTATTTATAGAAAGCTCTCCTGGTGATCACAGTGACGGCTATATGTGCGTTAGTGTGTGCACCAATGTCTGTTTCTCTGTGTCCGTTCAAAGCATGCGTTCAAGCTTTTATTTACTGATATAAACAAAATCACACGCATCGTGATATGGCTACATATTTACGGGCAATAATTCCGCTGGTTATTATGCCCCATATGCGATTCCAATGGGGCATATTGCGTTGCTGTTGATGGTTCGTCCGACCGTCCGTGTAAAATTCCGTCGACAAGTTTGTGAGAGTCTTTCCAATTAGAGTCCAGTATGCCACCGAGGAATATCCATGCTTTAGAAACATTCGATCTACAAGGTGCATGATCACATGGTTACAACAACAACAACAATGGCTCAAAGTGATGAAATATGGCACAGCAAAGGGTCTTCATGAACTGCATTTGTGGTCACGGGAGTGCCACACATACTTATGCCGTTTCTGAGAAGAACCGATTTCCGTGTCAGTACAAACATACTGCGTGGGCATGTACCTTTAATGAAGAAATGAACAATAAGGACAATAATGAATTGCAGATAAGACGTAAGAAAATTAAGAAATGAATGCTGATTATATCAATATTTCACTATTTTCCTTCATAATTCACAATGCAAAGTTGAAACAGAGCATTTTCTAAATTTCCCCAAGGCTATGCTTATAACAACAAGATTACCTGTACAAAATTATTGATTCTCCTACATTGAAACTAGCCCCAAACTAGCAAAAGTAGGAGAATAATAAGGAAGACACTATACAATATGCCCTTGATAAATCGGGTGACGATGCAATCACACCGGCTTGACTCTCTGTGGCTGGGTACAATATAACCCGTATTGTCTGGCCCGCGGCCACATGAATCGAGTCTAGATACTATATATGGCCACATCGCTAACTACATGAAGAGCTCATGCACAGTGAGGCATGTAACTGTAACACCTCAATTGTTATATCCTGATATCAATAAATATAATTTGCACGTAGCAGCAAGATGTTGATGATTTATAAAAAATTAAGATATATCCATAATAACTGTACTTAGTTGCTTACATCGTCTCCAAACATACATGTTGCACCGATACAAAATAAATGTTTGTTACGCCCCTGGATATGGTGCAACCGTACCAATAGTATACGATAATACGATATACTCTTTATGTATGCAATGCACCAACATTATAAGTATGCGATACTTATACGAATATATATATACAAATATGTAAACCAGCAGAAAAGCGCTACTGTACGGACAAGAGCCTGCATAATGCAGCGGCGTTTTCTGGTTTAAACCTGGACTTCCATATCCCAGGATGCAATATAGGGAGACATAATTATTGTATTTGTCCATTCTTTAGATATGGCTTTTTTTTCGGGCAGAATAAACATTAATTTGCCTTTACCGGACCGTGTTAATTGAACTTATTATATCAAACCTGAATTGTCACTTTGATATCAGGGGCGAAAACAACTATTTATTCCTTCTATTTATTTGTTGATGTGCAATGATCAGATGATTATACTTTTTAATATGTCGATAAAATAGCCTGATACAACCGCGCGTCTCTATCAGTAAATTAAATATTACTAAGTGATTATATCTGTATAGCGGGTACTCGTAATTGTTAGAACTGGTGATAGTTACACAAGTACACACTTATTCAATTCCTATAAAGAACATGTTGTGCCTAACACTAACAGATGGGACTCCAACTTTAATACTGTACAAAATATGCCTACCTTGCGCGTTTAATTTTTGTTTTCCAAATAACATGTTTGAAAATACTGTAAGAATGGTAATATCTTGCACATGTACCCCTCCGAACAACCAAGACCAGGTCGCCGATGTTGGTGGCGGTTATGAGCAGGTGAAGGGAAATTTATGGACGGGGTTCATCCTTAACGACATCCCTGTCTATCCTGTTTGAACTCACGTGCATTGTTTCCTTTCCTGTACGTGAGAGTTGAAATCAGGTTATACCCGTCATAAGAGTACTGAGATTAGTGCTAATCCTATTATGTTTGGGGGAGGACCCGGTCTTAAATGAATGTTGATATACCATTAAACGCCATTAAACCAACAAACAAACAAGGTTACCGAGGAGTTGTGTTCATATTGTGCGGATGTATGCCATGCGAGGGATTTAGTTTCGTGCAACAAAGCAATGATCTTATTTAAACTACTGAATACTTGCAACTCGCAAATATTTAAATACTGTCAGCCGTTCTGAAGATGAAACTCACAAGTGTGAATTTGTACTTTTTGCAACTCACAAGTCAAAATATGTGCACGTATATCTGTGGGAGTCCGTCCGTCCGTCCATTGTGTCAGTCACGCTGCCTTGATACACTATAATTATAATAATACTATGCATATATAAAAAGATAATAGCGGACGATTTGAACAAATAGCGGACGATTTGACTATTGTTTTTACTAGGTTAGCTACTTTGGAGCTACATGTACCTAGTCGTAGAGATGGAATGTCAACTATTTCTACATTTAAAACTTCCACTATGAGTGTCGAATTTGTAATGTTTCGTTACTGAATTTTACATGTAAACTAAAGAATAAAGCACACAGTCTGAATTATTTAATTTGTATTTACATCATAGTCAATGTTTCGTCCTACTGTCGTGTTAAACAATAGTTAACTGAACTGTCACCAGAGGTATCGCACCAGTTTGGTCGAAGAATCCTTGCGGCCATAATGTCGACTTGTGAGGCCATGTAAAGTTAATTTATTGAATATCATCGGACTTTTGGGGGGAAATACGGCGGTGTGTGTGTCTCATTTTTGTTAATAAAAGTTCTTGTAATAGTGTTAACAAACAATAATTAACGATTTATCTGCAAATCTATTCAAATAAATAATAATCTGACATTACTGTTTAAGTGCGGGTGCAGTACATTACTTTTATATTGCCTGATGATCTCTGAATAGAGCCGCCGGACACACAGGTTGAAGTAACGAACTAAGGTATATACATACTATAAATATACCTAAAAGCATCAATAAGTAAGAGAACAAATATCAGCTAACATTGTTTACTCCATCTTATCACACATTAATGTGTATATAGTCTGGAAGAAAGTAGCTAAAGTCAAAATTACCGTCCACACGAAGTTTTGCATATTATTATTGTATGACATATACTTATTGAGGATCTCAAGGGTGCCATATTGGCACCCTTGAGGAAATTGAGAATTCAAAATGGCCGCCAAATACCAATAAGTACCAAGATGTCAAGCCAGGCTGAATCGCTTGTGTTGACATATTACAGCATTTTAATAGCCTGTTTTAATTACTCGCACGGATATGCCATCGCGCAATTCGGGAACCCTGGTACGTGTTGACACGATTTATGTGACACACGTATGCAAATTCTTACAGGAAAGTATAAACATGCCGCGTTTTGCAGAAATACTGTTGATGCTAGTGTATCATGTCTCGCAAATTGATTGTGTGAACTGCGGTAGCAAGTGGTTGATGCAATTGGCATAAGAACCGTCGTACCGGTTCCAAAACTCGCAGGGTAATTTCAGTGTGTTATTATGCAGAATATAAATAATATTCCCAAATGTTACCGAAAAGCATATATATAATTATGTACAAATTATACTGAGAGGGAAAAAGGAAAAATGACCGGTTTACTCCCGTTAAGCCGATAACTTGTTTATTATTTCATTATAATCGATGCATATGTCAGAATGTATGTCTAGAGTGCAGTTACCTGCATCGCCTCTGGCGCATCATCTCAAATGCGTATCAATATAGTTGGTAACAAGAGTTGTCAGAAGACAACGAAGCGCGCGTGATCGTTATTTAGTTTAACGAATATCAAGAAGCTGTGTGAAAGGAAACAGAGATTAAAAGAAATTTGCCACAATGTTAAGAAAACAGAAATTATAATAAACTGCCCCCACCGTTACGTTTATGAAAGCACAAAGTCTGTGACATTGACCTAATGGATAGCGTGGGCTGAGCGTCATGGATTTGACACAGCATGATAGAGGATCATTAGAGGTATGTGTGAAATATCAGAACGTTTGGTGTAAGGAAACAGAAGTTATAACAAGTTTCCCCCAACGTTAAGTTTATGAAAGCACTAAACATTTATTTTGTCTCTTCATCTCATAGGGATGAACAGTAAATGTTTCGTTTCTACGTCCCTTAAATACGAAATTAAAAACCTTAATTTCCTCTCTACACGACGTATGCAATGGTGATGTCTTAATATTTGGCTGTGACTGGGAAAATGGGGTTTTGGGATTTGTGAGCAGTGCAGCTCCTGATCAATGTCACACTCCAGTAACCTGATCAGGATTATATGCTTGTTAGAAGCATGACGGGTGTTTCATTGCTGGAATGGCGAATATATCATATCCTGACCAGACTGTGCGGATGCACAGGATGATCTGAATCTGAATCTACACTGGTCACAAAACCCATGAGCCCCATTCCTCCAGTCACAGCCTATTATACGTTACTTACTACACGGCGTGGAAACAAAATATGTATAGGTTATTTGATTTGTATGTGGATATGCGTGGCGGAACGAGTGGCATCTTCCCATAAACAAATCCAATCACAAACATGTATACAAACATATACATAATATCCACACATATACACAATCATGTGCAAGCATAAATACATGACATACGTACATAAACAATGACTGTGTTTTACAAACAAAATTATCTGACAACAGAGGGCGCATAGTTTCCATTCATTGGAGCGGGCGGTTAACTCTATGATAATCAAATAGTGATAATATAGTATTACACCTTGTACATGTATGTAGGTGTAGTAATGTCTAGGTTGATATATAAGGACAGAACAGTGAGTTAATTAAATGGTACTGGTGTGGAACATTTCGTTTGTGACAACTTTTTGAGAAAAGAAATAAGTTTGCATATGCTTTGCGTTAAGGGCAGTTTGTTCCCGAAATGAATAGTTTATGTCTTGCTAGTATTTTGATGTGGGCATGTGTTAACTACTATAACATGTGATTGTTGTAGATATCTGGGGAGAATAATGTGTGGTGGCTAATTTAAAAGAAGAGTATGTAGATATTTGGTAGGAGTACGGGTGCACTTGTGTGGGGTGGTTTGGGTTGTTCGTGGGTTGACACGGTGTTACATGTGTTTTTGCACCATGACATTTTAATGAAGATAGTGGATAGGTTCAAATTGTTAATTTTTGTCGCGCCCGCTTGCGGAAAGCGGGATATAGTCGGCACTTTGGCGTACGTACGTACGTACGTACGTACTGTGTCCGGTTAAAGTTTTTGGTTAAGTTTTCGGTTAAGTTTTTTTTGGTTAAAGTTTTTGGTTAAGTTTTTGGTTAAGTTTTTTGGTTAAGTTTTTTGGTTAAGTTTTTTGTTTTTTGGTTAAAGTGGTTAACTTTTTTGGTTAAGTTTTTTGATATATGTTTTATACTATATCCTGTGCCCAATGTCAAGGTCAAATTACTTTTTGTCGCTCCCGCTTGCGGAAAGCGCGATAGAGTTGGCACTTTGGCGTACGTACGTGTGTCCGGTTAAAGTTTTTTGTCGCGCCCGCTTGCGGAAAGCGCGATATAGTCGGCACTTTGGCGTACGTACGTACGTACGTACGTACGTACATACGTGTGTCCGGTTAAAGATTTTGGTTAAGTTTTTTGGTTAAGTTTTTTGGTTAAAATTGTTCGTTATACTATATTTCTGCAACTGCTTTGCCCATTACCTTGAAACTTCACATGGGTGTTTATCATCATCTATATTTTCATTCTACCCCCTCCCGTGCGGCGCCTGTGCCCAATGTCAAGGTCAAATTACTTTGAAGTTTTTGGTTAAAGTTTTTGTCGCGCCCGCTTGCGGAAAGCGCGATTTATCCCGTCAACACAGTGCGTATGTGCCGTGAAACACGGTGCCATGAAACATTTTTGATATCCAGTCAATACAATTTTTGCATTTTAAAGCCATTTTTAGGTGTTGACGGGATAAATAGAATAGTAGGTTAGTGCCGTGAATGGGAAAAAATATCTGGCGCGGCACGGAAACGGGATGTGCTCGGCAGAGCCTCGCCCATCCCGTTTCCTGAGCCTTGCCAGATATGTTATTTTCCCATTCACGGCACTAACCTACTATTCTCTATCTATTTTCCTTATTTCTGAACCAAAGTATATGTTGTGACCACTCAGTTGAACCGTCTCGGCGAGACGGTTCAAATGAGTGGTCACAACATATACTTCTGATGAGAAATAAAGAAATTCTTGAGCCTTGCCGGATATTTTTCCCATTCACGGCACTAACCTACTATTCTCTATATAGTCGGCACTTTGGTTAAGGTCGGCACTTTGGCGTACGTACATGTACGTACGTGTGTCCGGTTAAAGTTTTTGGTTAAGTTTTTTGGTTAAGTTTCTTGGTTAAAGTTTTTCGTTATACTATATCTCTTTTTTCAGTGTCCATGCCTCGCCACAAGGCGCGACATGCAGGCCATGGCCATCTAGTTTTGTTAAGACAGTGATCTCATAAAAGATATAGTTTACATGTTTGCCGTTGTGTTCTGCGTAGATCCTGATCAGCTGGCGTCCCCGCTCAGTCTCACAGTGAACATAGTAACGACACAATCAGTTCAGACATATATTCTTTTACGGACTGCAGGAAATACTATTAAGTGTCTCATTGGCAAACAGTGTAGTTCATAATAAGACTGGAATTGTAATTCAGTGAAGTCGGGTTAATGAACAAAAAACAATATTCGTATTTCATTGAACCTATAAATTATTTAAATAATGTTTATATATAGATCTAATATGAGGCGCGTCGTGTAAAAAGGTACCTTATGGCAACATTTTAACATTTTTACTTGTTGACGTTTTCCGATGCAGAACTCATTTCTGAGCATACTGATGTTTGTTTTATGCAATTCCGATGTAAATTGGCTGATTTAGTCAAATTTTAGCACATACACTGAATACTGTTTGAACGCCACGTCGCTCATTATTGTGGCAACTTCGCAACTTTTTTCCGACGTCACATTAATTACGCCATGTATAATACATGTAGCATATAACATACCTGTACCACGCTGAGGCCAACATGTGAAGCAATAGCGAACTGAACATATACATGCACATGTATGATGTGAAAACATTCAGATGGAAGATATACCGTTACATGTCAGATGCGCATTGAAAACTACGGAAATAGTTTATATTAATATCAATATCGACCGACGTACAGTTATGATCGGCAGCATATGTTAACGACGCTTTCAAAAGTGATTCTCCACACCTGACCATTTCTACGCTTCACTTGAACTGAACTGTCACTACCGATGCAGATCAAATTGGCACTCATAATCTGGGAAATATGGAAATATCACGTATCCATGCCTTCCGTCAACAGGGTGGTTGGTGGGGACCGACGGGAAACACTTGGTTTTAAAGAAATAAACAAGAATACCGTCAACGGCATGTATCTCATTGCTGTGGTGGCTGGATCATAAACATGCATATTGATATAGTGTACAATATATATGAAAATAGAGGAACGCGAGTTCATCTACTGAATGAAAATATGGATGATGACAAACATGCATATGAAGTTTCAAGTCAGTCTATCGTACGGTGAAGAAGGTATAGGAGAATGGAGAAACGCGCCTGCATCTACTGAATGTGAAATTTCCAAGTTATGTAACCTTGACATTGGGCATGGGGGAAGCATGTGTGGAATGGGAAATGAAAACATGGATGATGATACGCATGCATATGAAGCTTCACGTCAATCGGTCATAGTATATGGTAAAGACGTTATAGCAGAATGTAAAACTTGACGGATATACGGACAGACAATCTTTGCACCCCTTGCTACGCGATGGGTTAATAAAATGACGGTCTAATTCCCTCCTCTCGGAATTAACTTTCCCTCTCATTCCCCAGGTTGGGTGGAGCGTTTCCCTATGCAATATAAAGTATGTGTATAATATTGCACATGTATTATCCCCACCTGTGGTATGTGTAGCTGACTAATTCCCGAGTTGGCTATTATGTTACTATAAGTATAATTACAGGAAACCATCGTTCAGCATTTAACGCGACCAGCAAAGGTCTCGGCCACAGCCACTGAATAGAGAGACAGTCGCAGTCAGTACGGCCCGCCTCCAGAAACTAATAGGCATAACTCTTAGCCATATTTTACGCTTGATTCGCTTTGTTATCCCCTCACCGATAGGCAATAGGGGATATAGCGTTAGTCCATTTACGTACATACGTACGTGCGTACGTACGTGCCTGAGTTAGTAACGCATTTCATTTTTCAATAACTTATGAACCGCTTCACCGACGTTGAATTCATATTTGGCCACAATTTGTGTCTACTGTCTGTTCCACATCTTGCTGCCGAAGAACATTTGGTTATTAAACACATTAAATCTAAATACTATTTAATTGTAAGTACTTTTTCACCAATAACAAAAACGCCACCCTCCCCCAAGACAATTATTTAGTGAAATTCCATCAAATGTTGATATAATTGCGAAACAACAATTTTTCTACGGGAATTGAAATATATATTTTCTTCAGTAATATTTTATTTGTGGGCCGATTTTCAAAATCTAACTTTTGTTTTCTTATTTGCATCATTTCCAAGCTTTACACCAGGTTTCGGAGTTAATTTCCAAATGTTTTCGTTTTTCGATCCTCCTAGTCCTCTTTCTCTTCTTTTTTCTCCACCATGTTAAATTCCCATAGGAAATATCGCAATAAAATCAATCTTTGATGGAATTTCATCATATAAATTATTTTGTTTACAAAGTTAGTAACGCATTTCATTTTTCAATAACTTATGAACCGCTTCACCGACGTTGAATTCATATTTGGCCACAATTTGTGTCTACTGTCTGTTCCACATTTTGCTGCCGAAGAACATTTGGTTATTAAACACATTAAATCTAAATACTATTTAATTGTAAGTACTTTTTCACCAATAACAAAAACGCCACCCTCCCCCAAGACAATTATTTAGTGAAATTCCATCAAATGTTGATATAATTGCGAAACAACAATTTTTCTACGGGAATTGAAATATATTTTTTCTTCAGTAATATTTTATTTGTGGGCCGATTTTCAAAATCTAACTTTTGTTTTCTTATTTGCATCATTTCCAAGCTTTACGCCAGGTTTCGGAGTCCATTTCCAAATGTTTTCGTTTTTCGATCCTCCTAGTCCTCTTTCTCTTCTTTTTTCTCCACCATGTTAAATTCCCATAGGAAATATCGCAATAAAATCAATCTTTGATGGAATTTCATCATATAAATTATTTTGGACAGTGACATTTTTGTTATTGATGAAAAAGTACTTACTTTAAAATATGTTTCAATGTGTTTAATAGCCAAACGTTTGTCGGCAGCAAAACGTGGAACATGCAGTAGGGATGTAGTTGCGAACTGTAACTCTTGCCATCTACTCCCGTGCCGTCCATAGCCACGGACGGTACGGGAGTACATTGCAATAGTTACCGTTCGCAACTACTCGGGATGGTGACTTGTTTTGCATACGACCCACGTCCGACCGCCCAATGTCAAGGTCATTGAGGACGTATGCTCACCTTATTTGTAAGGCAAACATGTTAAAAAAATATATTATGATTAATATCAAGGATGCCAGCGAGGGTATTAGCTTCAAAGTGATAACGACGTCCCTTGTTTTTATAAAGAATAATGTGTGAAATGTAATAAAATGTTAATTTAACAAGGTGAGCTGATTATCTTGAAATAATGTCCTCGTGCTTGGATCGTACTGCTACACAAACTCGTTTCGCTACGCTCACTTGTTTGTTTAACACAATCACCCAATCACTCGTGTATTATTTCACGATAATCACGACATAGAGATTGTACGTGGATACGGACGAAGTTTACACAGTCGGTTTGTAATGTGATTTGTGTTGCCTGCTTGGTTTTAGAGTGGTGGGCAAGCAGCGTCTACAACTTTGCCTTTACAAAAGAGTGTGCCGTGTAGCTACATACACATATGCAACAACAACGTCAATGTTTTTAACAGCATATTGTCCGTACGTTAGTATAAGACCCGATTGAACTAATATAAGAGGGTTCCACAAATGTTTCAGGGATTCCACCTTTCCTCTATCACATGATAATTCCAGCACAAAAATATTTACACAATTCCCTAACATTTGATTGGTCCGTAGCAAGTCTCTGTCCAACATTTATATCCCAGTAAACTCCCATGCCGAACTACTTTCCGTAACCGTGAGGCGCAGTTAAAATAATTATTAAGAAAACGGAAAATAAACACATTTTCTTGATGAATTTATTTCAAATGCTGGAATTATAAGGAATGAATGGCCTTTTTGTGGAATTTATCGGGGATATAAACTTGAAAAAGTCGCGGGCATACTGGACGAGGCCTTCCGGCCTTCGTCCAGTATTCCCGCGACTTTTCCAAGTTTATACCCCGATAAATTCCACAAAAAGGCCATTCATTCCTATAATACATGTTCACAGTTTTGATGAGTCACATCGGTTACCACATCGTGTGTAATACAATTCCTTCGTTACTGATACATGTAAGGGTTTACCAAGTACAAAATTGTATTCACTAAATGCAATCTGACATTCTGGTACATCGACTAGCATACGATAGTACATGTATACCGTGTTTCATTATCAGCTGTTAACAACGACGTCAGCTATGTCAAAAGCATAAATGGAAGCGACGTTTCCGACGTCATTTACTCGATATCGTCATTTTCGCCATAAGGCACCTTTTCGCACGACGCGGCTCATATATATATATTTTAACACACATTGCAAAATAAATTAAGTCAGTTTTATAATTACGATAATTAATATTTGGTTGTGACTGGAGAAATAGGGCTTATGGCATTCGTGACCAGTGTAGCTCCTGACAAATAGCACACCCATGTAGCATTAAAACCATATACATGTATAATGCTTGATAGCAGCATGGTGGGTGTTTAATTTATGTAATGCCTATCAGTGCATATCTTGATCAGACTGTGCGCACAGTCTGATCTGGGTCTACACTGATCGCAAAACACATGTATAAGCCCCATACGCCACATTATAACGTTTATCCTACACTAGTAAAATAATGGTCACTTGACAGCTTCACAAAAAGAACCTTATGAAAATTGCAACTAATGATTGGGATTCCCGACCACTCTGCACATATTCTCACTGATTGCAGTAAAATCAGTATAATCTACTATAATTTACTGACTAACAGGCTATCAGTGTACATACATGTACTATGTTCGGACTGCGTCAATGAAACGGTTAATATGATGACATGTTCAGTGGTTGCGAATACAATAAGGTAGCTCTTATCAGCAGGCTGCCAATCATATACATGTATAGTAGAATACTGCAATGTACTAATATATCACAGTGCGCTTGTATTACGTCATTTTTACTTGTTGGTGTCCGGTTTAGAGATTTTCCACTGTATTATCCTATGCTTTTATAGACATCCTACTGAACTCGTCAAACACCACGTTTTGTTGGGCATTGGTTTACAGGACTAGTACATTTCCGTTACTTAATTTCTTTGATCAATTAAACATTGTTTTTGCATTGTTTATATTGTTTATATGGCCGTAACATTTAGGCAGGTTTCGTGAAACAGACAGTAGTGTGTCGACTCTAGCACAACGCAATATTTGAATCATTTGCACTAGCCGCACGTTTTCCGCTTTATATGCAACAGGTTGCACTGTATCGCTACACCACGTTCAACGGTAAAACTGTGCGTAATTGCATTTT
>CM055277.1:40764293-40790525 GCA_029237695.1 Conchocele bisecta
GCGTAATTGCATTTTACATTTCGCGCACTAAATATAGAAGACACCTGCAGGGCGTTGATGTTCATACTTCATTATATTGTTATTGAGAGACAATTCATGATGATCAATTGTTTTCGTTGTAAAATATATTAACTTACAAGGCTCAGTCTTGTGTCTCATGTTAAGATACGCAGTCGTTAGTTTTATTTGAAATAATGTTTTGAGAAAAAATAAAACATTACTCCCTCAAAGTATGCTTAGCTAGATCAGTATGCTTAGCTAGATCAGTATGCTTAGCTAGATCAGTATGCTTAGCTAGATCAGTATGCTTAGCAATTTTGGTGAAATCAGCTACTGTACATGACATGTGTATGATTCACTCAGTCGTATTACAGCGCCATATTTCGCCGACTTCGAATTCAAAACTTATATTTTCAGACAACAACGTAAACAATTGGCAAACAATTGAGAGCTCATGCAGAATTAGACATCCTTGACATTAGACATCAATTAAGGAATAAAACTATGGGCTGTTGCGTTTACTGTAGTATGAACAACATTTGGTCTGTTTAAAGTGCATGGAGTCCGAAGCTTTCGGACTCCATGCACTTTAAACAGACCAAATGTTCGCAAGCTTTACACAGACCAACTGTTGTTCATACTACAGTAAGCCAATGGTTTTATTGCTTACATTTACATTGCATTTCTGAATACTACGCCTTTACAATTAGATATCTTATTGTGTTACGTCATTGTGTTGCAATTCATGGAACAGCGACGTTGCCGGTCAATACTGTTTATTGCCGATACAGTGGCGAGGGCAAAGGTCACAGGACATTCCATTGTACCATAGTAGGTAAGGTAGGTGTGTTACAAATGCAAAACTGACATTAGTTTAAACAATATTTATTCAAATATATTCAAACACCATTCAGGCATATTCTGAATCAATTTGTCACGTTTGTTGCGTATTTGCTGAAAAGGAAAATTGTGAGCACAGGCACGCAAATCATACATGTATCACACCAATAGCGTCAAGCATTCCATAGGAAATGCACGCATGAACACGTCAATATTAATCGATAACAACGCACCTGTGATTTCATCTAACTTTAGAACATACAAGCATTGTTATAGATAATCGCACCGATATCAACTGTGACCAAGACATAAATGTTCTATGTGATGCATGTACATGTAGCCTAGTGGTTACAGTTATCTTTTTTAAAATTACTTTTTCGTTGAGGGTTGAGGGTTGTGTGTTCGGCACCACCACTGTGTAATCATTTTTTTATAATCAATGTTGTCCCTCACTTCATAGTCCCAGTTATTTGCCGTGGTTAATACGTTTATTTTATTAACATTATGTAATGTACCTTATAGAAACATTTTGTTTCACAGTTGTTCACAAACGGATATATACGAACATTGTATCTTACATAATACCGTTTGAATCGCCTTAGATACATCCATATGTCTGTCTGGACCAAACGTATACGCGCAGCCAATATCTTCCCCATCTGGGGGCGGTGAACATACGACGTGTGGGTGAGCTTAGCCAGCCAAACATTTTCAGGGGACGATAAATAGGATGCCAAGAACCCCGAGGATGTGTATATTTACGCCCCCACAGGTCTCCCCCGTGAATTGTATTGGTCTTCTTTCACGTTTTTTAATATATATATAACATATTTATTTAGTTAATGAATTGTGAACACCGTAAGCCCTACACTGTAGTCTGACTGCGTGATGTGCATCCTTATCTGTGAAACAGTAAACCCAGTTCACACGTCACAAGGACCCTTGTCTAAGGACGCTATCTCTGCGAGATATACAATTTGAGAAAACGTTGCATCTGTTATGAATAAAACAAATATGATTGTGCGAGGCTCGAACTCACACTAAAGCAACGCTGCTTGAATGCATTTGCCGATCCCTCTACCGTCTGAGCTGTGGGGACAATAATGCTTGTGCTTGCGCAAGACTGGACAATCACAGTGAATCAACTATTGACACATTTTACGTTTACAAATATGGCATTTATTGTGGTTTTCCATCGCCTGTTTCACTAGTCAACCAGTTGGTAATTTAAATTATCTCCCAAGCCACTAGGGGCATATATTTGCAAGCTCTAATTTGCTCTAGATAAGGCGTCGATTCAACCACGTAAAATGGCTGCAAACTGCTACATCCCTAGAAGGCTAAAATAGTACGCTGACCCAGTGACGTCACGTGCCCTTGCCAATTTATCGAAAACCAACAAAACGTCATGTATTTTAATGTAAATATTATGGTCTGAACTCGGCGAGGTTAGATCTACCTGCTGAGCCGGATGTATGGGAGACGAAAATAAGGCATGCAAATACAGAGTGGCCTGCGGTTCTCTTACCAGGCGAATTGCAATTCCTGGAGCGCAGGATTGCAATTCGCGTTCCCATTAATTGCAATTGGACCGCAATCGGACTGCAATCATGTGACTGCGGTCCAAAGAGTTGGTTGCGGAATTGCAATACTTATTGCGCAGTTAGCGCTGCGCTCCGCTTTTAATTGCAATTTACGCTCCTTTTTTTCTGTAAACTGCGAAAGAATGACCGCTTTACGCTGCGCTCTGCGGTAAAACCAGCGGACCGCTCTGCTTAACCAATGCGGCAATAAAATCGAAATAGTTGACAAACGTATCCGTGTTCCAATCCAAAATTTTATCCCATCTATCTAATTCAAAGTGACTAGAAAGTCAGCGGTATTTGTGATCTGTTTTTTTGGTGCGCAAATATAAATCGGCGGGTTATTGCGAGAGAAACAGTGAAACATTGACCTTGACAATTTCTTGGACAAAACAAAATGTCGTCACTTACTCACTGCCGTTCCGAATATCAAGAACAAATTAATAGACACCACCATACTGACAATATATTTATTTTCATATAAAATCAAATGATAATGTGTGGTCTACGGTATAATATAGCAAAACAAAGCATCAATTTTGCGTTTTGTTTACGTTTTCGTCGGTATCAAATTACGTTTTCCTATTATGTTGACATTATTTCGACGCGATCCTATAGTCGACATGACAATTTCTGAGATCAACACAACTTTTCATAATGTCTTTCAATTTCAAGCTGCAAGGAGACTGTGAATTGCATATTAACCATAATAACATGGTGAACATATTGATAATAATTTTAAAAGAAAAGCATATTTTAATTTTCGAAACCTGATCATAAAAAAAATATTAAAAATTTATTTTGGAATTAGATTTCTATTACTGCAAACCTTCTGTTCTGGCTGTTGATTTCTATTGGCCCGAATCAAATTTTGTGAAGATAATATTATTCCGGTGATAGCCATTTCTTTAAAATAAAACGGTTTACTTGTGTCACGGAGTGAGAAAGATAAATAACGGCTCGGAATCGAACCAGGGACCTCATGTTTACCGTACCATGCCCATGGCTCTACCGAGCAAGCTAACAAGGCACGGATCATACACACTTCATCCCCATGGTCAGTTGCGTACTGTGACATTCTTCTCCGCCAAATTGAAATTCGTCCTCGAATTCTATGTTTAATTTTTGTCTCCGAATTCCATTAGTTTGGGTACAATTTTGGGAGTATTTATCAGTCGCGGTCCTTTGTTGGGCAACAGAATACTCAATTATTGTCCGTACCCAGAGTTCCGGTGCTCCATAGGTTTTTCCTGCAGAGTACCGAATCGGATCTCATTCGCGCTTTAGCTGTTAATTGTGACATATTTTTCTGTACTTATTACACAGAAATGAATAAGTATAATACTGACATTTCTTTCAATTGAAAAATAAAGAAAATATGTCACAATTAACAGTTGAAGTGCAAATCAGATGTGATTTGGTACTTTGCAGGGGAAACCTACGGAGAGCACCATTATAAACTCTCGGTACGGACGATGCGGGAGTATTCTGCAGAGTTACTTCCCGCAACTACGTTGGGCGCTAAACGTCACAGGGTGAGAAAGATGTGCACCAGCCCAGAATCGAACCGGGGATCTCTGGTTTACCACACCATCGCTCTACCTGCTGAGCAAACCGGGCACAAATACACTTATTCACCATAGTGATCACTTCATTCAACCAAAAATTCACAAGCTAGAAGTTATGCCAAATTATTACAGTCAACGTCACAGATTATGCTCTTGGCGACATTAGCGGACACAAATTTGTCCATCAATTTGATCAAATAAACAACGGAATCTGACAGATAACACTACGACGGCGCATGGAAACATCATTATTCTGGTATTTGGAATCAAAATGGTGGATATTAAGATCAATATGTGAGGCGCTGACGGAACCTTTAACATTTTTTATCACGATAGCATCTACAGGGATTGTTGGACGCATTTATTTAGAGAAACAAGAGATTACAATGGATTGGATAATATACTAAGTGACATTTTGTTCTAACGTACACCAACATAGAGGATTAAATTTGCGACAATGTTGGATTCTGGATTTTGTGGACAGGTGACAGAAATCGGAGCTGGATAAGAACCGACAGACGTGATTCTGAATATGCGTGCTTGGTCTGTGGTTTTTCTTCCAGATCATGTCATGCATGTTTTAATTTCACGTCATGTCAAAGCAGCACTATTGAATATAATGAATAACTTTAATATTCTACACCAGAATTAAAGTTCATTCATCGTCTGATGTGTAACTGATGAATTAAGGTAAATTACTTGTATATGACAACTTTTATTTGCCTCACCACGATAGTGGAGTGGGGGGGCATTTAGTGTTACCCTTGACCTTGTCCGTTCTTCCGTCCGTCACCAACCTAGTAACTCGTAAAACTTTTAAACCGTAATACTACATACCTGAAACGGTTGGTACATGTATGTTTGATTCGACCCCATGGTCATGGATTATCTCCCCCTTTTCAAGTTAGAATTTTCCAATTTTGTCTTGTAGCTCGTAAAACTTTTAAACCCTAATAGCTACACACCTGAAACTTGGTATGTCCTTATGATGAGTAGATTTGCAAAGTTTATTTTAATTCGACCCCCGAGTCATGGATTATCTCCCTCTTTTTGAATTAGAATTTGAAAATTTTGCCTTGTAACTCGTAAAACTTTTGTAATAGCTACAGCACTGAAATTTGATATGTAGCTTCCTTATGATGAGTAGATGCGGAAAGTTTATTTCGATTTTTGATTCGAACCCCGTGTCATGGATTATCTCTCCCTTTTGGACACCGGAATTTTGCCTTGTTTACTATCAAAGCGATATGTGGGGTATCCGTGTTCTATGAACACATTTTCTAGTTTAGTTATCTCCCTTTGTTTTTTCGCGCACTGATTTGTCCGGAGCATAACGCGAACACCCTTTGCAATATTTTTTATGAATCTTAACACATGCATAGGTCTCACTGTACAGGGCGGAGCTAGCGTTAAAGGTACATGCCCACTCAGTAGGCACAAAATGTTCTTTATGTCAGAGACATCATCGGAGACATTTTCTGGCCAGATAAACAATTTTTTTTTCATTTTTTTTTTTCGTTGATGCATTTAATTTAATAGTATAAATTATAAAATATCATGCCCCATTTGCACATGAAAATACCGATACCACCGCGGTCACTATCATAAAATAAATAAAATCTGTATAAAATGTATCTGTATAAACTGGGCCACTCGTAATGTTATAAACATGGAATAGTGACAATTATACACTTATTTAATTCCCATAAAGAGCATTTTTTAGCCTACTGAGTGGGCTTGCACCTTTAAAAAGGGGTTGGACAATTGTGTCGCGACCGCCTGCGGACAGTGCGATATAGTCTGCGCATTGACGTCCATCTGTAGTTTTTTTGACCGAGCCTGCTTGCGGAAAGCGAGACTTAGTGATCACAATGACGTCCGTGCGTCAGTCCATCCGAAATCGGTGTAGTTTTTGTTTTTATCCATATCCTAAGTCACATTGACTTGAAACATCAAATACTTATTAGTCATCATCCATATATTCATTCTGTGTCCCACTCATGCGGCCCTGTGCCCAAGGTCAAGGTCAAATGACTTTGAAATTTGTGTTAAAGTTTTTGCATACCTTATTACTCCACAACAGTTACCCAGATTTGCTTCAAACTTCAGATAATTCTTTATTGTCATCCATATTTTCATATTATAGCACACGCATGCGACCCACATGCCCAAGATCAAGGTCAAATGACTTTCAAATTTGCGTTAAAGCTTTTACATACGTTAATTCAAACTTCAAATAAATATACTCCGACACCATCAAATGCCTCGGTGGGCTCGACATGCGGGCCATGGCCATCTGGTTTTTATTTACCGTAGGTTAAAGATTTTAAGAACACTATATCTCAGAAACAGCTTCGCCAATTCACTCGAAGCTTCACATGTGTGTTTATCATCATCCATATTTTCATTCTATGCTCAACCCCTGCAACCCCTGTGCCCAATATCAAGGTCAAATTACTTTGAAATTTACCTCAAAGTTTTTGACATGCCTGCATGTGGACAGTGCGATATAGTTGTCACATTGGCCTACATACGTACGTACATCCATATGTACGTCACTTCGTGCGTCCGGTTACATTTTTTTGATTTAAGGTTAAAGTTTTTAAAGGTACATACCCACTCAGTAGGCACAAACTGTTCTTTATAGCAATTAAATAAGTGTATAATTGTGTCACTATTCCACCAGTTCTAAAAATTATGTGTGCCCGCTATCCATATATAATCATTTAGTAATATTTATTTTACTGATAATGACTAGCAGTGGTATCAAGCTATTTTCATATTCAAATGAGGCATGACATTTTTATGCCACCGGGTTTCGAAGAAACGGGTGGCATATAGTGTTTGGACCGTCCGTCCGTCTGTCCGTCCGTCACACTTTTCGGTTAACCACTTTGTCACAGTTTCTCAAATATGCTGCAGGTGGCATCCGCGTTCGACAGACGCATTTCTTGTTTTTAATAATTTATGCTAATTAAAGGTACATACCCACTCAGTAGGCACAACAATTAAAGTTATGTGTATTTCAGTTATTTGTCAGGAAATTAAATAAGTGTATAATTTTGTCACTATTCCACCAGTTCTAAACATTACGAGTGCCCGTTATATGGATATAATCATTTAGTAATGTTTATTTTACTGATAGTGACACGCGGTGATATCAGGCTATTTTCATAGGCAAAATGGGGGCATTGATATTTTTTTACTTACTACTATAATTAAATGTGTTTTCCCTGAAAAAATAATGTTTTCGACAGATTATAAAATATGATAATTGCACATCAAAAAATAAATAGTAATGTCTTGGTAACATTTTAAGGAAACACGGTTATCGCCCCTGATAGCAGTGTGGAAATTTACGTCTGATATAAAATGTATAATAATGCCAATAAATATGTGTATTAATGGTGAATTAATGTTTATTTTGCCCGAAAATGTCTCAGATGATGTCTCTGATATAAAGAACATTTTGTGCCTACTGAGTGGGCATGTACCTTTAAGAACACTATATCTCTGAAACCGCTTCACCAATTCACTCGAAACTTCACATACGGTGTATTTGTCACCCACATTTTCATTATTATTTATATGTGCCCAATGTCACGGTCACATTACTTTGAAATTTACCTTAAAGTTTTTGTTGGGCCCGCTTGCAGACAGAGCGATATAGTCGGCACATTGGTGTGCATTCAGGATAAAGTTTTGGTTAAAGTGTTTTTTAGTTAAAGTTTTTGGGTATACTATCAAAGCCTCGGCGGGTGCGGCACGTTTTTACGTCAACGGGCTAAAGCTTTGTTGCAATACAAAAAATTGTTTGTACTATCAAATGCCTCGGCGGGCACGACATGCAGGCCATGGCCATCTAGTTATTATGGCATGCGATTTGATCAGTCGGCCATCGCACCATGACTAGTTTAGCACTTGATCAGTCGGCCATCGCTCCAGGACTAGTTTAGAACTTGATCAGTCGGCCATCGCACCAGGACTAGTTTAAAACTTGATCAGTTTACCATCTCACCAGGACTAGGATAGCCCTTGATCAGTCGGCCATCGCATCAGGACAAGTATAGCACTCGATCAGTCGGCCATCGCACCAGGACTAGTTTAGAACTTGATCAGTCGGCCATTGCACCAGCCACCAGGACTAGTTTAGCACTTGATCAGTCGGCCATTCATGACTAGTACAGAACCTAGATCCATCGGCCATCGCTCCAGGACTAGTTTAGCACTTGATCAGTCGGCCATCTCACCGTGACTAGTACAGAACTAGATCAGTCGGCCATCGCTCCAGGACTAGTTTAGCCCTTGATCAGTCGGCCATCGCACCAGGACTAGTTTAGCCCTTGATCAGTCGACCATCGCACCAGGACTAGTGTAGCCCTTGATCAGTCGGCCATCGAACCAGGACTAGTATAGAACTTGATCAGTCGGCCATCGCACCAGGACTAGTTTAGCCCTTGATCAGTCGGTCATCGCACCAGGACTAGTAGAGCACTTGATCAGTCTGCCATCGCACCATAAGTAGTATAGCGCTTGATCAGTCGCCCATTGCACCATGCCCAGTATAGCACTTGATCAGTTGGCCATCTCACCATGCCCAGTATAGCACGTGATCAGTCGGCCATGCCGAGTATAGATAGCACTTGATCAGTCGGCCATCGCACCAGGACTAGTAGTGGTGGTGATACACATTGTTCCCACTGTGGGATATAGACCGGAACTTTTAGGACGCCAAATGTAGAAATGTAGAAGGCTGGTGTGTGTGGGGGATCATTGTTTTGTGTCCCCGGCGGTGGTGCGGAGTACAATGATGAATTACTGATGAATTACTGTATTGAACACACATGTATATGCACTGTGATACCGTACTTCACAATCCTCAGTTTTAAATTGTTTCTGTATCGTAAAATTTATTCATTTTGAAAAACTTAAAATTGTGGCAGATGATCAAAATGAAAACCGGATGTTTACATGCGAAATGAACCGGTGCATCAGTATATTTTAACCGCACGATGACCCACTGTATATTCATACCATATCCGTACGGATATATTGTATATACGAACGGATATCGTATGTTTTTGTATAATATTCGCATAGTATGTTTGTATAATGTAAACAAACTGTACTATACGATGATACGGTAAGTTTTTAACGCAAATAGCGAAAGAATGACCGCACAAACGGTATCGCGAAAGAATGACCGCACAAACTGGACCGCGAAAGAATTACTGCACAAACGGTATCGCGAAAGAATGACCACAACAACGGGACCGCGATTGGACCGCAATTGGACCGCAATTAGACTGCAATTTCAGAGCGGACGAATTGCAATTCAAGGACCGCTGGATTGCAATTCTTGGTAATCGAATCGCAGGCGGGAGTGTAGTATAGCGCTTGATTAGTCGCCCATTGCACCATGCTCAGTACGTATAGCACTTGATTAGTTGGCCATCTCACCATGCCCAGTATAGCACGTGATCAGTCGGCCATGCCGAGTATAGCACTTGATCAGTCGGCCATCGCACCAGGACTAGTAGAGCACTTGATCAGTCTGCCATCGCACCATAACTAGTATAGCGCTTGATCAGTCGCCCATTGCACCATGCCCAGTATAGCACTTGATCAGTTGGCCATTTCACCATGCCCAGTATAGCAGGTGATCAGTCGGCCATGCCGAGTATAGCACTTGATCATTCGGCCATCAACCCAGGACTACTTTAGCACTTGATCAGTCGGCCATCGCACCAGGACTAGTTTATAACTTGATCAGTCGGCCATCGCACCAGGAATAGTTTAGAACTTGATCAGTCGACCATCGCACCAGGAATAGTTTAGCCCTTGATCAGTCGGCCATCGTACTGAGACTAGTTTAGCCCTTGATTAGTCGGCCATCGCACCAGGACTAGTATAGCACTTGATCAGTCGGCCATCGCACCAGGACTAGTTTAGCACTTGATCAGTCGGCCATCGCACCACGACTAGTTTAGAACTTGATCAGTCGGCCATCGCACCAAGACTAGTTTAGCCCTTGATCAGTCGGCCATTGCACCAGGACTAGTTTAGAAATTGATCAGTCGGCCATCGCACCAAGACTAGTTTTGCCCTTGCTCAGTCGGCCATTGCACCAGGACTAGTTTAGAACTTGATCAGTCGGCCATCCACCACTGACTAGTTTAGAACTTGATCAGTCCGGCCAATCGCACCAAGACTAGTTTTAGCCCTTGATCAGTCGGCCATCGCACCAGGACTAGTTTAGAAATTGATCAGTCGGCCATCGCACCAAGACTAGTTTTGCCCTTGCTCAGTCGGCCATTGCACCAGGACTAGTTTAGAACTTGATCAGTCGGCCATCGCACCACGACTAGTTTAGAACTTGATCAGTCGGCCATCGCACCACGACTAGTTTAGAACTTGATCAGTCGGTCATCGCACCAGGACTAGTTTAGCTCTTGATCAGTCTGCCACGTCATCCTGCGTTACAGACAGAAGTGGTGGTCGGCGGGGGGTGGGGGGGGGTGGTGTAGTGTAGTCATAGACAAAAACTGGTAGTGGTGGTGATACACATTGTTCCCACTGTGGGATATAGACCGGAACTTTTAGGACGCCAAATGTAGATGGCTGGTGTGCGTGGGGGATCATTGTTTTGTGTCCCCGGCGGTGGCGCAGAGTACAGTGATGAATTACTGATGAATTACTGTATATTGAACACACATGTATATGTACTGTGATACAGTACTTCACAATCCTCAGTTTTAAATATTGTTTCTGTATCGTAAAACTGAAAATTTATTCATTTTGAAAAACTTAAAATTGTGGCAAATGATCGAAATGAAAACCGGATGTTTACATTCGAAATGAACCGGTGCATCGGTATATTTTAACCGCACGATGGCCCACTTTATATTCATACCATATCCGTACGGATATATCGTATATACGAACGGATATCGTATGTTTGTATAATATTCGTATAGTACGTTTGTATAATGTAAACAAACTGTACTATACGATGATACGGTAAGTTTTTACCGCAAATAGCGAAAGAATGACCGCACAAACGGTATCGCGAAAGAATGACCGCACAAACTGGACCGCGAAAGAATGACCGCACAAACGGTATCGCGAAAGAATGACCGCAAAAACGGGACCGCGTTTGGACCGCAATTAGACTGCAATTCCAGAGGGGAAGAATTGCAATTCAAGGACCGCTGGATTGCAATTCTTGGTAAGAGAATCGCAGGCGAGAGTGTAAGGCATGATCTTTTTTCATTATTTATTCTATATAAATGTGTCACCTGAAAATATAATATTTTCAACAATTATAAAGTATGATCATTGCATATTACAAAATAAATACAGAGAATAAATTGTAATGTCCGTTAACATTTTAAGGAAGCACGGTTATAGCCCCTGATATCAGTATGAACATTTACGTCTGATACAAAATGTATAATACTTCCGATCAGTACGTGGGGTAATGGTGATTGAATGTTAATTTTGCCAGAAAATGTCTCAGATGATGTCTCAGATACAAAGAACAGTTTTTATCCCATCAACACGGTGCGTATGTGCCTTGAAACACGGTGCCGTGAAACATTTTTGATATCCAGTCAATACTATTTTTTTGCATTTTACAGCCATTTGTAGGGGTTGACGGGATAAATAGAATAGTAGGTTAGTGCCGTGAATGGGAAAAAAATATCTGGCGCGGCACGGAAACGGGATGTGCTCGGCAGAGCCTCGCCCATCCCGTTTCCTGAGCCTTGCCAGATATTTTTTCCCATTCACGGCACTAACCTACTATTCTCTATATGCCCACTGGGTGGGCAGGTACCTTTAAGGAAAACATGGTAACTAATTTGTAAATATTGTTCATTCGTGCATCTTCGGTGCAAAATGACATGGGTTGTCTTGTATAATACTATGGTTACGGGAATTGGTCTCGGGTAAATTAATAACCCATGTCAATTTCATGCTGAGAATACGCCATTATGTTTACAGAAAATTATAAATATTGTTCTGCCATGCGCTCAGGAGTATATGTCGTGACCACCATCATTTGAACCGTCTATGAGTGGTCACAACATATACTTTCATTGAGAAATAACAAAAAAATAATAAAAATAAAATATTTAATAAATTTCATACCCGTAAAGGTGTGTTCCGAAAGGAATGGGTTAGCAGTGGGTAAGAGCTGCACGTATCACATGTATACATGTACGTTGCTGTTACAGATACCTCTATGCAACAGAAGTTGGCCAGAGACATTGCTGGAGTAAATACAATATTTACTGGATTGGCAACGGCGGTTGAAATGAATTCGAAAGGTACACCATTCACACAGGCAGGCTTTTTTCTAAGGGTTGTTGTACTTATATGCCATTAGTCCGGGCGTCAAAGATGGTATTATTGGATGACCGTGCATTAGCGTCCGCACGAAGTTTTATTGAATTTTCGTGATTACCAACCTATACTATTTAATATTCAGTCGGGTGCCACTCTGGCACCCTTGAGCGTTTTGAATAATTTGCGTAAATCCAAGATGGCCACCGAATTTCCGTATATTTCATATAAGTGCTATTTTTCTGACCTCTAAGTCGCTATGTTTCGTTTTTTTACCCGTTGACTAGATTGAGAAAGTGTTCTAGTTAAATTAACATTGTAACATTTATGTAATTCAAGATGGCCGCCAAAAATAAATATTATCAAGAAACAATTTAACAATCTCCTATCCTTGACATACATCGACCATTTTGAGTGTTTTAATATAATATATTCACGGTGCCCGGCACATACCAATGTTTGAGAACGTGTATGAGGTAAATATGGTATTGCCTCCGTTGGTTAAATCCAAGATGGCCGCATAATTCCTATATTCCCTATATTTACGGACATTTGCGGTTTCCTCCAGGAAAAGAAAACCGATATCGGAAGCGGCATTCCATCGCTTAGTTACTTCCCATAGTGCGACAACGCGCCATTTGTTTTAGCAGAAGTTTGGTACGCGTTTCCCGATTTCCAGTTTACAGACACATGTACGCTGCATATCCGGCCACCTACATGATGGAAGAGGGTAACAAGAAGGGTAATACTGCTTAATGTACATACACTAGTGTTTTCGCCACGTTTGTGTGACCGTTTGAGCTGCACTATTGCTATTTGTTGCTGATTTCAACGTTGTTTACAACCAATGACATTCAATGTTCTACCTCCAACACAAATATCCTGGAAAAAAACATAAAAATCATTATATAGCTCACCTGCCCTCGCAAATATTTTCGGAGGTGTGGAAAATTTTTCACGATATTTCGGGCAGGGAGTGGGTGGTTAATACGGTCTACAGCACCGGCTAAGGTGTCAATATTATAAGGTAACCAATAATTTAAAACACCAACCACGATCAGTGCATACAAAGCAAACATACCAGCCCGAATGTGCGGCGACATCCGGCGATCCAATTGGGGTAGCTTTACGTCATCACTAATTATTTCAATTTAAAATATACAGTGTGTGCTCAAAATGTTGTAACGTGTTCTGAACACTTGTATATTTGCCTTTCAGATTGATTTTCCATTATGGATGACTGTATCTTCGATTGTGGTGTTACGCAGGCTGGGAAACCGTTAATTACCGCAGGCCCGGATCGGGTACGAAGCATAATCGAGGCGAGCAAAGCCCGACAAGACGGCCAACACGAAGCGTTTGAAAGAAGATAAAATGCAGGCGAACTGAAATATCATAAGAACTGTGTTTCGTCGTACACATCACGTTCGCACATAGACAGATATTGAAACGTTTGAGTGCTGATTCTAGTAATTATGAAAACGCGCCGTCAAGCAAGCGATTGCGCAGGTTCGAAACAAAACATTTTGACTTTAAACTACACTGTTTATTTTGTGGCGAAAACTGTTTAATGGACTATGACAGAAATAATCCTACTCGATGGAGACGGACTGTGTTGTGTCAAACGACTGACCGTGGTGAACAACAAACATTCAAGGACGCGATTCTCGATAAATGCGAATCCCGCGAAGATGAGCACGGGCTTCAGGTTAAGGCACACGTACTCGGTGCAATTAGTGATTTGCATGCTGCAGACGCGAGATATCATGACGATTGTAGAAAATATTTCATGTCAGCCCGATCTGTCTCAACCGCAGCGCAATCTGCGGAGCATATTACATGTAATGAAGTTGAACCCGCAATAATGTCTACAATTACGTCTATGAAACGTGACATGTTACACATCTGGAATTCAGTAGAAGTGCATAAGTTATACAAAGAGCATGGTGGCGAGCTCTGTTCTCGTCGAACATTATTGTCCAAGTTATCCGATATACTTGGTTCCGACATTTTGATTCTGTCTGCAGCTGGCTTCACAAGTTTGATACTGTTTCGCAATAAAGCATCTACGGTGATCAATTTACAGGCCAAGACGATTTCTGAAGAATCTAAACTGTTATCATCCGAATGTAACACTTACCAAACTAGAATGAACATTGATATTGCGCTCGAGTCTGTGAGTCCCACTGTACACTCATTACTGTCCGAAATTTCTGAGAAACTAAACCATTCACTTCCGGGAGCTCTTATAGGAAACATGTTAACTAATGCTATCACCAAACGACCGACCCCACTTCAAGTAGCACTGGGCGTACTAGTCAGCCGTAAAAGTCTCATAAAGCATATGTATGACTATGGTGTGACTTGTTCTTACGATGAAGTAAACAGGTTCAAGACATCAGCGGCAAAGGCAGCAGTTGGGTTGCAAATGCAAGCAGTGGCCTTGTTCAAGTTGTTGCGGATACTTTTGATGCTAACATTTCTTCACAGAACGGACTTGTATCTACCCATTCCCTTGCAGTGCTTCTAACCGCTAAGGATGACACGACACAATCTACACGCCATGAAGAATCTACCATCAGGCGAGTGACCCGTGACGAGATGAAAATACCTGTAGCTGAAGATGTTCCGGTTGAACGATACATAGGCCCTAAGAAGCCCGCGATGCCACCCAGTGAAGCAAAGCGCAGCGTATTACCTCTCCGCATATTGGCCCACCAGTCGGTACAGCTTGCAAGAACTCGCGATTTGGATTTCTCGTTCCTGAAGGCAATCGCATGCTCATCTGACCAGAATGTACCAGAGTTCGATGGTTTCAAGTGGACAGGCTGTTCAACCAGCAACGAAGGCCATATATACACCACTAATCGATATGGATCCTGCCGACCACGACACAATGCTGACATCTATAGTGGAGGGACAGCGCCTGACAAAGGATTGTGGGCCATCAATCACAGTTTTCACCAACGATCAGCAACTTTACAGAGTTGCAGTTGATGTTACATGGGTGTATCCGCAGAAGTTCTCTCAGTTCATACCACGATTGGGCGGGATGCACACATTGATGAGTTTTGTGGGATGCGTTGGACACCTGATGGCGGACAGTGGTCTCGAAGATGTAATGAAGTCTGCGTTCGGGGGTGTCGCTCATATGCTCCGCGGAAAAAAGTTACCACAAAATATGAGGGCCCTTCGACTGGTCACTGAGGAGGTGCTTCGTCCAATCCTGCAGCAAGTGGAGACACATTGCCAGCTATTCGACACACTGTAATCACAGTCACGTAAAAGCCCAACCACCAAGTTATGGGTCCAGAACCTCGTGAAACCAGTCTTCATTATGATGGTATTTGTCAGGGCTGAGCGTAAAGGAGACTGGCCTTTGCATATTTTGGCTATGTCAGAAATGATACCTTACTTCTTCGCAGCCGGGCACCAGAACTATGCGAGATATGGCCTCTACTACCTTCGATCGATGGAGAGGCTCCATGGAAATATCCTTGACCGGTTCAGGATAGGAGAACACGTGATGCGGCACAAGAAAGGATTATGGAACGGCATATGGTTTGATATGTTTATAGAGTCCGCCTTCATGCGCTACGGACATGGATTGCATGGTATCGTTGGAATTACGTTACAGCCGTCAACACTGAGCAAATGGGCATACAGCATGCATACCTGCAGTCGATTGATCCAAGATCTGACAGATATGTCAGATGGATACGCCGATACAGAGGTTGTCACACACAAGGAAGAGATGCCCTCTTCTATGCGTCTGGATGCTGCAGATAGAGCAAACATAAGAGATAAGCTACAGGCATCCATCGATCCCATGAATCATACAGACCACTCTGACGGTGTCGTCAATAGGCCAGAGAATGTGAACGCGCAAAACGCCGTGGAATTTGGACAAGCCCAGATGCGGTCATTCGAAGAAAGCCTGCCAACAGGATTTAATGCTGCTTTGTCCAAGAAAGTTGTCACAATGGCAGTGATGCGAAAAGTTCTCCGAATCGGGTCGACATATATATGTGATGTTAACATCATATATTCGCGAGTCATGGGCTTCCAAGATTCTCGTGAAATCAATGTACACGACATACTGAAGTATGAACTTGCGCCAGTCCCAACATCAATGTTCGATGAAAAAGGGGATATGCGTATCTCGAAATCGAAGTCGACCCTGAAAAAGAACATACAAGTGGAAGTCTCCTTCAGACTGGGTATCCAACCGGATGTTACTGTCGTTGATGGGTCCGCAATTATCTGGATACTGCATTGGCCCAATAGGGGAACTGTACGTGATTTTGTCGATAATTTCACAGGTTACATCTTGGCGAAGAACACGACATCTGATATATATGTGGTGTTTGACAGGTACCATGACTTCAGCATCAAGAGTGGGACACGGTTTGCTAGAGCTGGAAGGCATGCAAGCAGACGTCATAGGCTATCCATGAACACGCCACTGCCGCCGCAGAATGTGGTCTGAACTGTGAATGAAAATAAAGTGCAACTTATTGACCTGATATGCCAACAGTTGACACAAGAAGAGACCGACGTCTTTATGATACACCAAGTTGCTCAGGTTGCTGAAGCCGGATCCCAGTGTATTAACGTTATCTCTGACGACACGGATGTGTTTGTTCTCCTTATGTACTACTTTTCGGAACTCGACATGCAGGGTCGATTAACCATGGAGGCAATCAGTGCAGGACGTGCATTGGTTGATATTGGCGCTACAGTAGAAAAACACAAAGACATCGTGAACTATTTACCAGCTGTACATGCCCTTACTGGCTGCGACACAGTGGCACAGTTGTGGGGTAGGGGGAAGGGAATTGCTAAAAAGACACTGGTTGCGGGCCGAGTTCTGCACTCACTTGGTGAAAAAAATGCCGCCATTACTGACGTGATTGACGAAGCCACTGAATTTATCGCCGCATGCTATGGCAGCAAGAAGACGACTCGCATGTCTGATGTTCGGCAAGAGGTGTGGTCCACAAAGATGGCGAAACCAAAGCTCACGAAAACACCTGATCTGAAAGCTCTGCCACCTACCACAGAGTCATTTGAGCAAAATGGTTTCACATCCTGCACGTATCTAACTGAGAAAGTATCCAACAACAGTAAATCCTTTGGTATACAAGTAAGGATTTGCAATTCACTATGATATGGTGGTCTCAGATGTATTAGCTGTAACAATATGAGAAACAGATTAGCAAATTTTGAAAACTTTTGGCGGCCATCTTCGATTTATGTAAGGGCGGCAATAAACATGTGTACTGCATACATTGTTTCACACGTTGGTGTGTGCCACACACCGTGAAGTAAAACGCATACAATTATAAATGTATGTCAATGATAGGCGACATACTTTTATTTTTTTGTTAGACAATATTGATTTTTGGCGGCCAGTTTGACAATATATAGCTGAGACAATGTTGAAAGGAGTCGAAAATGTTCCTAAACAAATCCACGGGTCCGAAAACCTGATTATACCAATGTATTAATTCCGACAAATAGCACTTGGAGCAATTAAATAAAAAGAAATATTAAACAGGCGGCCATCTTGGATTTATGCAGATTATTAAAAATGCTCAAGGGTGCTGGAGTGGCACCCGGCGGAATATTTAATAGTATTGGTTGGTAATCACGAAAATGCAATTAAACTTCGTGCGGACCCTAATGCACGCTTTTCTGACTGACGCCCGGACTACATGCTAATTCAACTACCCGTGTTGTGATGTGAATGGAATATGTTCGATGAAGAAACGTTCAAATTCAGGTAAAATCCAAGTATATTCTAGTTGCATTGCAGCAATTCTTTGCGGAAAGTACACATATGTATATATGTATTGCCGGTTCTCTCGGTTATTTACATAAAATGATCAGATGCATTGAGAGAACTAAGTGACTGTATAAAATGTGTTTCATCCTGTTCCATTATAGATGAGCGACTGGAACAGGTGATACGGGATATCAGTGACTTCAATGAGACGTTGGCCAACCTGGCGGTGTCTGTACACGCCAATTCCGCTGCCGGTATGACTTGTTTATAAGTTCATATCCGCTAGTCATTAGCGTTTTATTTGTACTGGTTGAGCAAAAAATAGACTATAGTGTGCATAATCACTAGATTCTGCCTTGAAGACCTTTTATGTCGAGTACCGTACAGATGATTCTGATATTGTTAACACCACATAATATACAGAAATAAAAGTTGACCCAACGGTTTTATACTAGTTTTCAACTGATATTTGCAATGAGTATATGACAATTATCTCGCTGTAAACTGAACATAATAATGCGCGGAGTATGTAATAAATGGTCACTTTGCTGTTGCAGATTCCTCTATTCAACATAAGTTGGCCAGAGACATTGCTGGAGTAAATGCAACAGTTACTGGGTTGGCAACGGCGGTAGAAAGGAATTCGAAAGGTACACATATATATGATATACATGTATGCAACAGGTTACACTGTATCGCTACACCACGTTCAACGGTAAAACTGTGCTTAATTATACCCCCACAAACAAACTTTGAGGGGGTATATAGGAGTCAGCTTGTCGGTCTGTCGGTCTGTCGGTCGGTCTGTTGGAAATTCCCTTCCGCTCTATATCTTCTACACCCATGCATGGATTATCAAATGGCTTGGCACAAATGTTTCTCATGATGAGAACGTGTGTCGCGATCAATAACCACGCACCTACGTCCAAGGTCAAGGTCACAGTTGAAGGTCAAAGGTCAAACCTAATGAAATTCCCTTCCGCTCTATATCTTCTACACCGATGCATGGATTATCAAATGGATTGGCACAAATGTTTCTCATGATGAGAAGGTGTGTTGCGATCAATAATCACGCACCTACGTCCAAGTTCAATGTCACAGTTGAATGTCAAAGGTCAAACCTATTGAAATTCCCTTCCGCTCTATATCTTCTACACCGATGCATGGATTATCAAATGGCTTGGCACAAATGTTTCTCATGATGAGAAGGTGTGTCGCGATCAATAATCACGCACCTACGTCCAAGGTCAAGGTCACAGTTGAAGGTCAAAGGTCAAACCTATTGAAATTCCCTTCCGCTCTATAACTTCTACACCGATGCATGGATTATCAAATGGCTTGGCACAAATGTTTCTCATGATGAGAAGTTGTGTCGCGATCAATAACCACGCAACTACGTCCAAGGCCAAGGTCACAGTTGAAGGTCAAAGGTCAAAAATATTGAAATTCCCAAATGGCTTGGCACAAATGTTTCTCCTGATGAGAAGGTGTGTCGCGATCAATAACCACGCACCTACGTCCAAGGTCAAGGTCACAGTTGAAGGTCAAAGGTCAAACCTATTGAAATTCTCTTCCACTCCCATATATCTTCTACACCGATGCATGGATTATCAAATGGCTTGGCACAAATGTATCTCATGATGAGAAGGTGTGTCGCGATCAATAACCACGCACTACATCCAAGGCCAAGGTCACAGTTGAAGGTCAAAGGTCAAAAATATTGAAATTCCCAAATGGCTTGGCACAAATGTTTCTCATGATGAGAAGGTGTGTCGCGATCAATAACCACGCACCTACGTCCAAGGTCAAGGTCACAGTTGAAGGTCAAAGGTCAAACCTATTGAAATCTCTTCCGCTCATGCTACACCGATGCTGATTACAAATGGCTGGCACAAATGTTTTTCATGATGAGAAGTGTGTCGCGATTCAATAACACCACACCAAGGTCAATGTAACATGGAAGGTCAAAGGTCAAAATTGGAAATTCCCAAATGGCTTGGCACAAATGTTTCTCATGATGAGAAGGTTGTGTCGCGATCAATAACCACGCATCTACGTCCAAGGTCAAGGTCACAGTTGAAGGTCAAAGGTCAAACCTATTGAAATTCCCTTCCGATCTACATCTTCTACACCGATGCATGGATTATCAAATGGCTTGGCACAAATGTTTCTCTGGATGAGAAGGTGTGTCGCGATCAATAACCACGCACCTACGTCGAAGGTCAAGGTCACAGTTGAAGGTCAAAGGTCAAACCTATTGAAATTCCCTTCCGCTCTATATCTTCTACACCGATGCATGGATTATCAAATGGCTTGGCACAAATGTTTCTCATGATGAGAAGGTGTGTCGCGATAAATAACTGGCCACCTACGTCCAAGGTCAAGGTCACTGTTGAAGGTCCAAGGTCTAACCTATTGCAATTCCCTTCCGCTCTATATCTTCTACACCGATGCATGGATTATCAAATGGCTTGGCACAAATGTTTCTCATGATGAGAAGGTGTGTCACGATCAATAACCACGCACCTACGTCCAAGGTCAAGGTCACAGTTGAAGGTCAAAGGTCAAACCTATTGAAATTCCCTTCCGCTCTATATCTTCTACACCGATGCATGGATTACCAAATTGCTAACCCGCACCTACGTCCAAGGTCACAGTTGAAGGTCAAAGGTCAAACCTATTGAAATTCCCTTCTGCTCTATATCTTCTATACCGATTCATGGATTATCAAATGACTTGGCACAAATGTTTCTCATGATGAGAAGGTGTGTCGCGATCAATAACCACGCACCTACGTCCAAGGTCAAGGTCACAGTTGAAGGTCAAATGTCAAACCTATTGAAATTCCCTTCCGCTCTATATCTTCTACACCGATGCATGGATTATCAAATGGCTTGGCACAAATGTTTCTCATGATGAGAAGGTGTGTCGCGATCAATAACCACGCACCTACGTCCAAGGTCAAGGTCACAGTTGAAGGTCAAAGGTCAAACCTATTGATTCCCTTCCGCTCTATACTTCTACACCGATGCATGGATTATCAAATGGCTTGGCACAAATGTTTCTCATGATAGAAGGTGTCGCGATCAATAACCACGCAACCTACGTCCAAGGTCAAGGTTACAGTTGAAGGTCAAAGGTCAAACCTATTGAAATTCCCTTCCGCTCTATATCTTCTACACCGATGCATGGATTATCAAATGCCTTGGCACAAATGTTTCTGAGGATGAGAAGGTGTGTCGCGATCAATAACCACGCACCTACGTCCAACGGTCAAGGTCACAGTTGAAGGTCAAAGGTCAAACCTATTGAAATTCCCTTCCGCTCTATATCTTCTACACCGATGCATGGATTATCACACTATGCCCAGGGTCAAGGTCACAGACTTGATGCGTTTGAAACCTTAACGCTCGGCTTAATGGCTTACAAGTTACAATCAAAAATGCCTCGTTTTCTTTGGCTGCCAGTGGGGGTATTCGTGTGCCGACAGGCCACATTTCTAGTAGCATTTACATTTCGCGCACTAAAATATAGAAGACACATGCAGGGCGTTGATGTTCATACTTCACTATATTGTTATTGAGAGACAATTCATGATGATCAATTTGTTCGTTATTATACGACCGTTTTTAAAAAACGGTACGTATTATGTTTTACCGCTGGGCGGGGCCGGTTGGCTGACAGAAAAAGTGCATAGTTCGTGTACACAACTCCTCCGAAAAGTCGATCGATCTGAAACTTTACACACGTATTCTACACATATTGAAGATGTGCACCTTGGTGTTTTTATGCCGACAAAATATTTTTTAACAAAAATATCACCTTTTTAACTTAGCCATTTTTTCTACATTATTATATCCAATTCCCTATCATTTCTACTTTACACTCTACTTTTCTATCTCTGCCTAAATTAGTATACATGTTTAACACAACGAGATGAAGAAATAATGCTATAGACTTTCAAATTATCATTAATGTTTCTTGCCTTGGTGACAGCTTCACAATTCTGCATCTTCGCTGTCTGGCCCATATTCGACGGGCGTATTTTGTGACTTGCGGCACTCTTGTAATATCTATTGATTTACAAGGCTCCGTATTTTGTCTCATGTTAAGATACGCAGTGAGGCATGTATGTGATCAGATCCGAAATATATTCAAACACCGTTCAGGCATATTCTGAATCAATTTGTCACGTTTGTTGCGTATTTGCTAAAAAGGAAAATTGTGAGCACAGGCACGGAAATCATACATGTATCACACCAACAACGTCAAGCACGTCAACTGTGAACAAGACACATATTTCCTATGTGATGCATGTACATGTAGCCTAGTGGTTACAGTTATCTTTTTAGCTCACCTGAGTGAAGCTCATGTGAGCTATTGTTACCGCAATGTGTCCGTCGTCGTCCGTCGTCCGTGAACATTTTCAAACGTCTTCTCCTCGTTAACCATTGGGCCTATAGTCACCAAACTTTATGGTCATGGTCCTTAGGTTGGGGGATTACAAAATTTGTCAAAATGACGTCATTACGTAATTCAAGATGGCCGCCGTCTAAAAATAGCACAAATTCTTCAAAAATATTCTTCTCAAGAACCGCCAACCGGATTTCGACAAAACTTGGTAGGAATGATCGATGTACAATGCTCTTTCAAAGGTGTTAAAATGGTGACCCCGGGGTCAAAAATGGGCGTGGCCCGTGGGGTCAAATTGGGGTCAAATTTTATTTTTGACCAAATATGGTCATGTCTATATCAAATCGAAGGTATCAAAGAGGCGATCGCTCTGGTACATTATATGTCGAAATTGGATGGTCATGTCATCCAAGATGGCCGCCGAAAGGTCAAAAGGTCGTTCTTTTATTAGAGATTTCAAAATTCTTCTTCACACGAACCGCTTGATCCATGGTGGCCAAACTTCACAGTTATGGTCCATGGGTGAAGCCTTTTCAGATTTGTTAAAACGGAGGTCGTCGCTAATCCAAGATGGCCGCCGTCTAAAAATAGCACAAATTCTTATAAAATCTTCTTCTCATGATTTCGACGAAAATTGTTAGGAATGATCGATGTAGAATGTTCTTTCACAAAGGTGTTAAAATGGTGACCCCGTGGTCAAAAATGGGCGTAGCCCGTGGGGTCAAATTTTATTTTTGACTGAATATACTCATGTCATATATCAAATTGAAGGTATCGATGAGGCGATTGCTCTGGTGCAACGTCTTTTTCTCAGGAACCACGTGGCCGATGCTGGCCAAATTTCATAGTAAGTGAAGATCATTGGGTGAAGCATTTTCAGGTTTGGTAAAATGAGATTCATCGCTTAATCCAAGATGACCGCCATCTAAAAATAGCACCATTTTTTTAAAACACATGAACTCAATGTCGCATTCTCCTCTGCTGTTCATGGAGTCAGGTGAGCGAATTAGGGCCATCATGGCCCTCTTATTTAAAATTACTTTTTCGTTGAGGGTTGTGGGTTCGGCACCACCACTGTGTTATCATTTTTGTATAATTCAATGTTGTCCCTCACTTCATAGTCCCAGATATTTGCCGTGGTTAATACATTTATTTTATTAACATTATGTAATGTACCTTATAGAGACATTTGGTTTTACAGTTGTTCACAAACTGATATATACGAAGATTGTATATTGCATAATGCCGTTTGAATCGCCTTAGATACATCCATATGTCTGTCTCGACCAAACGTATGCGCACAACCAATATCTTCCCCATCTGGGGGCGGTGAACATACGACGTGCGGGTGAGCTTAGCCAGCCAAACATGTTCAGGGGCCGGGAAATAGGATGCCAAGAACCCCGAGGATGTGTATATTTACGCCCCAAGAGGTCTCCCCCGTGCATTGTATTGGTCTTATTTCACGTATTTTAATATATATATAACATATTTATTTTGTTAATGAATTGTGAACATAATACTGCGCGGAGAATATGTAATAAATGGCCACTTTGCTGTTACAGATTACTCTATGCAACAGAAGTTGGCCAGAGACATTGCTGGAGTAAATGCAACAGTTACTGTATTGGCAACGGCTGTAGAAAGGAATTCTAAAGGTACACCATACACACAGTCAGGCTTCTGTAAGGTTGCTGATGACATTGTTTCGTCATTTGTATTCTGATGTATTCCATATATATCGTATGTATTATACTTATGTACTGATATGCCATGCTAATTCAACTATGCGTGCTATGATATGAATGGAATATGCACGATGAAGAACCGTTCACATTCAGGTAAAATCCCAGTATATTCTAGTTGCATTGTAAATTCCTTGCGGGAAATTACACATATACTTATTACATGTATCTCGGTTATTTAAATCAAGTGCTGAGATATATAAATGAATGCAATGCGTTTCATATGGTTCCATTGTAGATAATCGACTGGATCAGGTGACACGAAATATCAGTAACATCAATGGGATGTTGGCCAGACTGGCGGTGTCTGTACACGCCAATTCCGCTACAGGTATGACACATGTGTACGTTAGTATCCGCTAGTACCGCAGGTATCACAGGTGCTGCACGCCACACCGGCGTAAACTGTTTCACATCGAAATAGGACCCGGATTTCTGACAAATTCACATTCGGCTATATGCAGAAGATTGTCACTGGAGAAATACTCTATGTGACTAGATAAATGGGGCTAATGGAAACTGTGGCCTGTATAACGCTGTGTGACTGGAGAAATGGGGCTTATGGCAACTGCGGCCTGTATAACGCTGTGTGACTTGAGAAATGGGGCTTATGGCAACTGTGGCCTGTCTAATGATGTGTGATTAGAGAAATGGGGCGTATGGCAACGTTGGCCTGTCTAATGATGTGTGACTAGAGAAATGTGTCTTATGGCAACTGTGGCATCTATAACGTTGTGTGACTGGATAAATGGGGCTTATGGCAACTGTGCCTGTCTAATGATGTGTGACTAGAGAAATGGGACTTATGGCAACTGTGGCCTGTATAATGATGTGTGACTAGAGAAATAGGTCTTATGTCAACTGTGGCCTGTATAATGATGTGTGACTGGAGAAATGGGATTTATGGCAACTGTGGCCTGTCTAATGATGTGTGACTAGGGAAATGATGTTTATGGCAACTGTGGCCTGTCTAATGATGTGTGACTAGAGAAATGGGGCGTATGGCAACGTTGGCCTGTCTAATGATGTGTGACTAGAGAAATGTGTCTTATGGCAACTGTGGCATCTATAACGTTGTGTGACTGGATAAATGGGGCTTATGGCAACTGTGCCTGTCTAATGATGTGTGACTAGAGAAATGGGACTTATGGCAACTGTGGCCTGTATAATGATGTGTGACTAGAGAAATAGGTATTATGTCAACTGTGGCCTGTATAATGATGTGTGACTAGAGAAATAGGACTTATGCCCAACTGTGGCCTGTATAATGATGTGTGACTAGAGGAATAGGAATTATGCCAACTGTGGCCTGTATAATGATGTGTGACGGGAGAAATGGGATTCTTTGCAACTGTGGCCTGTATAACGCTGTGTTATTTTAGAAATGGGACTTATGGCAACTGTGGCCAGTATAATGATGTGTGACTGGAGAAATGGGTTGTATGGCAATTGTGGCCTGTATAACGCTGTGTTATTTGAGAAATGGGACTTATGGCAACTGTGGCTTGTATAATGATGTGTGACTGGAGAAATGGGACTTATAGCAAATGTGGCCTGTATAATGATGTGTGACTAGAGAAATGGGACTTATGGCAACTGTGGCCTGCATAATGGTGTGTGACTAGAGAAATAGGTATTATGTCAACTGTGGCCTGTATAATGATGTTTGACTGGAGAAATGGGATGTATGGCAACTGTGGTCTGTATAACGCTGTGTTATTTGACAAATGGGAAAAATGGCAACTGTGACCTGTATAACGCTGCGTGACTGGAGGAATGGGACTTATGGCAACTGTGGCCTGTATAATGATGTGTGACCAAATAAATGGGACTTATGGCAACTGTGGCCTGTATAACGATGTGTGACTAGAGGAATAGGACTTATGGCAACTGTGGCCTGTATAACGATGTGTGACTAGAGGAATCGGACTTTTGTCAACTGTGACCTG
>CM055277.1:40791025-40879091 GCA_029237695.1 Conchocele bisecta
TTGGAATATCCCGACCTGGTGCCAGGTCCATTCCACATCAGTCATTTAAGAATAGGGGTAGAACATCCATTAGATAATGAGGTAATGTACAAAGCTGTTACTGGGAAGATGGAATCATTAATAACTAAAACAATACAATATTGCATGTGATGTATTAATGTCTTCAGATGTAATATATTTAAGTCATCGGTGCATAGGCCTTGGAAAATTAGAATGTAAGGCAACTACAGCATATATGTAGCTACCTTGTTTTTCTGCGTAAGTTAGCTGTATACTGGGAGATAACAAAATAAAAAAGTCACCAATGACAATAACTCTGACAGCCAATACTACATGAATTCGCATAAAAAAACCCAGGTGCACAACTGCACATAGTGACAAACATTCCTGTAAAATTTCGCAACACTAACTAATATGAGTGACACACATTTGTGATGGATAAAATTGCCAATTTTCTCTAAGTGAAGGGTCATAACTCCATCATTACTGGATGATTCCGCAAACAAAACCCCACGTGCACAACTACATATGCTGATTATATAGTTTCATGCTTGAGTTACCGGCAACACAAGTTAACAAGAATTCCGCGGAATCAAATGTCTCGCCTTGTTCCGCCTTGACCTTCACCCTGGGGCCGGAGAAAAAAAATGTAATAGTCGTATGTTCATCTACATATCATAGTAAAGGGATGTATACAGTTTGATGACTGTAGCTGATAAGGTGTTGGAATTAATGATCGTAACACGAAAACTTAGCATTGAAAGTATTAAAAAAATAGAATTTGACCTTAACCCTGGGGCCCCGAGAAAATTAATAGTCCTATATTCATGTACATATCATAGTAAAGGTATGTATAAAGTTTGATGACTGTAGCTGACAAGGTGTTGAAGTAATGACCAATATCACACAGGATCCAGTCGGTTACTGGTTAATTTTTTCATAATTATTTGGAAATCCTTACCTTATTTGATTTAAGCGACAACAATAAATCTCAATCATTTCTAGAAGTTAAGTTTATGTGTTTATGACATCTCTTTTAATTTTAATTTTAATTTTAATTTACATAAGAAATTACTTTTTAAATCAAAATAATTGATGCTTTGTTTTGAAAAAAAGCGGTTGTTGTTGTTGTATGTCTGTAATTCAGCCGCTTATTTTTAGTCTCAATCTTTCTACAGACGCAACCCTTATGTACATGCATACTTGTCCATTTGTCTGTCAGCCTGTCTGTCAGCCTGTCTGTCAGTCTTTTGCCCAGTCTGTGTGTATTGTATATTAATTATGCTTGTTTTGTATGTGTAAGTGTCTGTAATGTGCTGGAAACAAAAAATTGTCCTCTGCTTATTTGGAATTTTATTCTTGTTTCTTCTTAAAATCATGTTTTGGCAGCACATTAAAATTGTCTCAAACTGAGCAGATTCCACTGTGCTGCTGAAACATGATTTTATATTTAGAAAAATGAAAAAAAAATCAGCAGGTGACAACAATCGAATTGGCGAGTTCTATCATATGTAACGTTTGAGCATTATAGTAGTTGCACAAAACTACTTGTAAATTAACCCAAACCAACGAAATCCACCCAAATATCGATATGACACCAAAATAATGACCATTGAATATTAAAATGTGTTATGTAAATAATATATTATCCATCAAAATGCTTTGATTACAAATACAATCTACGCTTGTTTACTCAAAGTCCAAGGGACTGAGGAAATAGTATGACTTTTTAGTTAACAAGAGCTATACTATACATGTGTATAGGAAAACATGTAATTGGGATAAATAATTTGACTTCGAGTTATCAGTATTTTGATTACGATTATGTTTCCCAACTATACTAGAGTGGGCATTAAATCTTGATACCGTATACAATGTAGTACATTATGAGCAAGTGTGTCATGTTAATTTCCATTTTCCACCATAATATTATCTTTACATACATGTACATCGCATTACATACCGGTACATATGTGCGATTGCTGGCTGCAGCGTACGCCAAACGCAATCTATGTTGTATGCCAATATATAATCGTCAATGGAATTTTGAAAGGAATTCTAAAGTAAAATAAAAACATATAACATTAACCGCCGTTAATTCACCCCCCCCCCCCCCGGAACAGAATTAAAACCTATTCCCGATGTATTTGTTTGGTAGTTACGATCATCAGTTGTCAGGGATCGCTCGACTTTGTCATTTGTTCTTCTCATAACCATATTTTTCGGATTTCGCAGCATTCTCGACGATGTGTGTCTGTCTGTACGTCCGTCTTTTTACGTTTACGTTAAAAAGTTTGTAATAGTTACTCCATCATGTAATATCTTCAATATTACTTGAAGAATTGCTTCAATATTTGGGTACATGCTCCACCTGAATGTGTGCAACACACTCCCACCCCCATTGACATGACCTTAACCTTCAGAATGTCGCTGTAACACTCTATAATACTTAGCTATTGTTTTACGTCAAAAAGTTTCTCCCATCATATTATATCATCAGCTAGTTTACATGATTAGGCTAATGGTCAAAATAGAAGGTACCCGCCATAATGCACAAAGTCCATCAATGTACTATCGGCGTACCAGTAAAGAAGAATGAAGTCCAACACTTTACTATTAATGTACCAGTGAAACAGAACGAAGTCCAACAATGTATCAGTGTACCAGTGAAAAGGAACAAAGTCTGATACTGTACTATTAGTGTACCCATGGTTAACAAAGAATCATCACTGTACCAATGGTGTACTCATGGTGTACAGTGACCAGTCGGTTAGAAAGTACATCATTAGTATAGTGTCTAATGTGGAACTATCGATGTACTGTATCAATGTACCAAATATTATACTGTTGGTACGTTATTGGTTCCATGTTAGTATAGTGATAGATATCATTTTTATCTGGGTGGAAATGTGGTGTATCAAGACTATTATGTAACAGTGAGTGGTTTGTTGGGAGCACATGTCCCTGGTTTGGCCCTCGGTACATTTTTGGCTTTCTTGCTACCTGAGACTTGAATCCGGTTATACCCATTAAACAAGTAGTAAGATTAGTGCTGATCCTATTATATTACTTTCAGGTGAAGTCTGGGAGTTTACCCTGTTAACCCGGCATAAAATTATATTGGCTGGTGATAGGCTGTTAAACACCATCAATTAAATAAATAGAATGAAACTCCAAAATAAAATTTCTTAAATTACTTCCCGATAAGCTTACATTATACATTTTAAGTACATCTACATATTTATTATCAGACTTCACATGCATTGTGAGCTTGGGGACTATATGTTGGAGAAAAAAAACAACCAGGTCATGAACACGCAGTCTTAATTCACATGCATCGCAAGCCTATAGTATAGTTGTCACAAAATTCACACCGCAAGTTTGCAAGCCAACTGCAACCTTCTCCTGCAAGCCTGCGAGCTAATTTCAAGTTGTCACGATCTTCACACCGCAAGCTTGCGAGCTTCTCCTGCAAACTTGCAAGCTCGTCGCAATCTTCACATCGCAAGCTCGCGAGCCAACTGCAAGCTTCTCCTGCAAGCTAGCAAGCTGGTCGTGATCTTCATACCGCAACCTTGCGAGCCAACTGCAAGCTTCTCCTGCAAGCTTGTCGTGATCTTCACACCGCAACCTTGCAAGCTAATTATAAGCTTGCGGTCTATCGGAAACAGGTGTTGCAAGCTTGCGCAAGCTAACAGTTAACTTGTGATCAGCTTGTTAGCTTGCGACAACCTTGTCGCAAGCTTGTCGCAAGCTAACCGCAAGCTAGTATTTTGGTTTGGGATATATAGCCAAGTATTGGTTACTTGGTCTGAAGCATGAATAAATTATCATGATGGAATTTCAACAGATTCTCATTATCGTCACTACTTTGTACAGTCCCATATGGCACCAAGGCAGATCTGAGGTGCACACCTGCTTCCCAGTTATGCATGTAGAATATTCCATAATGCATTTTGTAATTATGAAAATTTGCTTATCATATGATAAGAGTCAACCAAAAGCCATGAAACAGAATGGCAGGGGTGGAAACTGTTTTTACCGATCTGTGTGACCCAGCCTTCCAAATATAAAAAGTTACATTTACTGTACATGTTGAGTGTGCAATAACTTTTAAAAGTTAGTCGCCCAGACCATAATTTTAGTTTCCGACATTGCTTTTAGCAACCGGATCAGGATATTGTAAATTCAGAGCTGAATTGATGAATTCTCAAATACGAGTAAGCCATATAAGTCACATCTCACATTATGATTACATTGAACATACTGAACTCGGGAGAAATACATGTAATTGTCAATGCAAAAAGTTCTAATAAATACCTTATAATCCATTAAAATATGTCTTACGGTATTTTAAGGTATTTTAAGGTATAGTATGATAGTGGTAAATTGTAAAAGTTCCAATAAATACCTTATAATCCCTTAACATAATTATGTCTTACGGTATTTTAAGGTATTTTAAGGTATTTTATGATATTGGTAAATTGTAAACGTTCATTTAAATCCCTTATAATACCTTAAAACAGTCTTACGTTATTAATAGGGATTATATGGAACTGGACAGTTCTTAATACTCCCTTATAATACCGCAAGGCAGTTAGCGGTATTTTAAGGAAAGTTCCAGAACTTTCCGTTACAAGAAGAGTTACTTAAAATACCTTAAAATACCAGTTACGGTATTAATAGGTATGTTCTTGAACGTTCTAGAACTTTCCACATATAAGGAACTCCATTTCGCAGGGGTGGCTTATAGTTATGTTTCTTCAAATGATACATTGGTCAGCACATGTGTTTTCCTTTAATATAAGAAGATAACATATGGAAAATCATCCATTTTATCCAATAAAGTGTATGTTAATGTCTTGTATATCGCTTTGCATAGGTACATATTCATATTCTCCCTTGCTGTCATGAGAAAGCGTCTGTTACGGCGATATGATGCACCATCCGCAGTCTGTACAATGTAAGATCTGGCATTGTACAAGCAGACTGCAACTGGTCTCAACAAGTTGCTGTCTTTATGGAGTCCAACTTGGTCGCCAATGTTTAACTCTATTAATTCTAAAGCTACAATGCTTTTATCATAGCGTTTCTTGTACTGTTGATGACTGGATCTGATTTTGTCACAAAGCGAAACATTTATTGGCAATACCTGCTCACAAGTGGTCAGCAAACTGGATAGAAACCGCTTTTGACCCATCAATAACTGTGCAGGTGATCATTTCGTGCCGGTTATGGGTGTTTCGATGTTCTGGTGTACCCAAATATAGGTATGTACAGTGCAGTCTGCGTTTTTGTTCCACCGTAGACAACACTTACAAACTCAACGCGAACGCAACGCGAAAGCAACGGTTTGCTGTAGCGTTGTATACGTTGTTTAAACGTATAATACGGTTCGTACACGTGTAATGCACATTGTCAAACCGCTTAGTTTTAAAACGTGTAATACGTTTAGCTTCAAGGCGTATAACACGCTTTGGTGTATATATATGTAGCGAGGTGAAAGCGTTGAAACGTGTGCAACGCTTTACCTGGAAGCGTGTATCTATATGAAAGCGTTGAAACGTGTACAACGGTTACACGTTTTAATGACAGTGGGGAAACGCAACGCATGGCCGAAAACGTATTACACGTAGACGACACACTGTTTGAAACGCAACTAACGGAAACTCCACGGATACACAACGCATAATACTTTGTACATGTATAAACCCGGAACATTTTGACAGAAACGACTGTACATTCATCTTTTGTTTTTCAGAAACTGTGTTTCACAATGATTACTGTTCGTTAAGCTAACCCACTGGACATTGGCTACATAGAGCATGTGTTAAGGAAATATCTTCCTTTTCCAAAATCAGCACCTGGTAGGCAAATTGCAGACTTCATCTGACACATGTGTACTTAGTATACCATGCTTACTGTAAATCCCTTACAATTGTCCATTGGCCATTTTATATGTCATGCTGTGTGACTGTTGTTTTTAACAGTTACCAGAAATATTTATAACAACAGTTTGTCATGGGTAGTCGTCTGGTATATAGTGTGATATCAGAGTCCGTCTCTTTGGCATTTCAGTTTATATCTTCAATTGAACATCTTCCTACCATTTTACCAGAACATAATATCTTGCGCTCGTCAAAGACATTTCTGAATGCCGAGAGCGCCATTCGGCACGGCTTGCAGCATTTTAGACTCGAGTGGAGTCAGGATTATGTGTTTAGAACCTTTCACCTTATCTCCGTATTCCCATACGCCACTATTTTCTCTGCGGACATTGCGTTCTGAAATTGAGTTATCCATTTAGACACGTTTTTCAAGCAGAATCAATTGTGCATCTTACTCAAGTCAAGTTTGCAATTCATTGCAACTCGTGATCACTGACAGGTAAGTTTGCAAATACTACATATACCTGTGTATCCATACCCTTAATAAAGTTAGAATCAATGTATGTTACTGACTCGTGTGTTAGCGTATCAGTTGTTTTGCCAGAAACGTGTTTCATTGACAGGCCATATTGCTTCAAAAGCAGTAAAATATCCTGTAATCCGTGACGACGTGAATAGAGTATTTATATCATGCACGTGAGAGGCAAGTGATCTTACTGCACTTTAACAGTCAGTCCGTACACATAATGAAAAAGTTTCTGGCCAAATAACATGCCCCATTATTCATGTACAATCAGAGCATATTAGTTTTCTGCGAGAATCAATGACATGAAGGCATTAGCCATTGGCTTGCCTTTGTGGCACAACATAATACAGACCTAAATGCGTGGGTCTACATGTCTCTGGCTTTGTCAAGTATTAATATGACAATTTTAACTAGTGAAACGCAATTTGGGAAATCAAGGCACTCATCCCTTTTATATTGACACAGAAGTTGTGATCTCATAAGACCATATGGTAGTCGTAAATAATGATAATGACCATGGAACAATACTACCTTTTCAACGTTGCAATTTTACTAGTTTCCTACATATAATTCTGTATTAGGTATAGAGTGTATTCAACCTCTCAAACTATGTTTCGGCAATCAATCTGACATTTTACCCACATCGTGTACACATACTGAACATGTGCACATGGCGTTTTAATGCCGAAAATGTAATTTAATCACATAAATACTGCCTTTTCGACATTGCTTCTACACTTTACTGCATACAAGTTTGTATAGGGTATATATTTTATGTAAGCAACTCCGTTGACCACATTTTGAGTGTGATTGTGTCAGCACTGCCTTTCAGGAATACCAACAAGATGTAGACTATAATGCAGATGGTGATGGACCTGGTTGAAAGCACTGTATCCATAATTAAGAAACTCCTGTATACACACACTGGACATTTTGCAATATAACATGTTCGTCACAAACAGTGACTTGAAATTGACTTTCGTCATAAACGTTTTACTTTCAATAGTGATTATAGTCTGGGAAAAAACAGTTCAAATGATTTATTCGTGATTTATTCATGATTATATCAGAATTATATGATTTTCACGGCAGCCATTTTGAAAATTAGAATACATTGGGAACAACTCATGCTTTCTTTGATGATACAAAGAACATTTGTTCCAAGAACGTAGTAAAACAGTCAACACAACCTAACTATAAATACATTTTACTAAAGACTGTACGTAATGAAGACATAAGAAAACCTATTTACATATAGGCCATTTTGAAAACAAAATGTCCGCCATACTAGTCATCAGAAAAGGTGGAACCAACCCAAGTTTTATTCTTTGAAGTATTTAGATGACATAGCCCAAAAAAACAATATTCTATCTGCATTATATATATTATATTGTATACGATTTCAGGGCGGCCATATTTAAATATAAGATGGCCGCCATGGGACCTGTTAAAAATGAAAATAACGCTGCTTTTGTTGTGTGTGGTGAAAAGATGATTATCACCAAAAAAGAATCGATATTCTACCTGTATTAGAAGTGTATATATAATGAATATAGCATTTCAGGGCGGCCATTTTGAAATCCAAGAAGGCGGCCAAAGGAATTGTCGAAAAATTAAATGGAACAACAACCCAAGTTTTGTTATTCGTGCTCTAAAGATGACAAAAAAACATTGGTTACAAGAATGTAGCAAAAAAAATGCAAATCTACATAACAGTATACACTAAATGGTCGTGTACCAATGCTTCACTACTATAGTGCATTCAACTGTACATATTCCGCTTTATAGGCAACAGGTTGTCCTATTCGCTACACCACGCTGCATAGTAAAAATGTGCGTAATAGCATTTACAATTCGCGCACTAAAATATAGAAAAAACCTGCAGGGCATTGACATTCATACTTCGCTATATTGTTATTGATAGACAATACTCCAATATGACACGAAAATATTATCACAAACTCACCTAATAAAGTGTTGATTAGCAAAATTATAAGGTCACTCACACGAAGCAGAAAGTAAACAGAGCATCTTCAATATGGCGGGAGATAGATCATACATGACTAGCACGTGACATCTATTTATAATGATCGGGGTCACAGTTTTGAGTAAGTGAGTGAATAGGGTTTAACGTCCGCTTTTCTGACATAGAGGTACAAGCCTCAGGGAGTCTACACGCAGACGGGTCAACGGGGTCGAGTCCCATATCCACCTGTCCAAGGGGGGTAAATCCCAACTTCAGAACTCAATATTTACAATCAAAATATATATTCAGTCCTGAAATTAGAACAACCTGATCTGGTGCCAGGCCCTCGCCACACCAGCATCATTTATCCCATCCCCTAAAAGTAATAGGATTAGCGCTAATCTTACTTTTATATATGGGGCATAGCCCGACTCAACTCTCACATACAAGAAAGCCAAAAATGTACATGAGGGCCAAATCCGGTATAGTGGGTTCCGGAAAGTATGAACCCAATCGTTAAGCCAGTTTAGTCGCCTTTTACGACAAGCAATGGCTACTGCAGCACTATTCTCAGTATCAGTTGATCCCGCCCCGGTGCCTGCACGGGGCCACAGTTTTGAGACCCGAGACGGCTCGCGCGTAACGTGATACGGACTTTTTGTGTACAGATCGCATCGTCAAATCACAGTTGTGCGTCAAATGAGAAACGCCATGGGATTTTGTACTTTCGGACATCTGCGTAATTTCAATAAATAGATGTAGAAAATTTAGATCTAGATCTACAATAACTTTTCTTTAGTAAAGTAAAATGACAATTTTTTCAACTTCTGTCGTCATTTACGGAAAATAATAATTATTTATTATATTACATTTTCTGTAAATATATTTCATGAAATTACGCAGATGTCCGAAGGTACAAAGTCACATGTCGTGTGTGATATGTGACTGTGACTAGAGAAATGGGACTTACGTTGATTCCAATCGTCGGCGATGACTATCTGATTTATAAGCCTACTCTGTTGCCCGTCTGATTTAGCATTATATATAAGTACTATCGGGGAAAACATATATTGTAACCTGACGATGTAAATATAAATACATGTATATACAGACTGGTATCCTACAGCTGTTGAAAATTGCACGGTATGTCCATTTTGTCACCCACTGTTGCATTTCAGTATGTCGTTTGTAACTAGGTCATTCTTGTATTTTTATAGTACAGCTAGGGTCCCATATATGTATATCAGCGCTCTGATAAAGGAGTTCTAAGTAGTCTGTTGAACTATTACGTGTAATAATCGTATTATGCATACATTTCGGAAGTACTACTGATACGTCATATACCCACGTGACCGCAAAGGGAAATAACTGTGGTAAGCAAAATAAGGGGAAGTTTGTCATGCAGTGACCGCTGCAAAAACTGGCTGTCCGGAATATGAAATCTGTAAAAGAACGGCATATTCAGATTACTGTGAAATTTGTTTTATTTCATATATAAATGATGAATACATAAGCGTATCTCGAAAACAGAATATTGTTATATCTCCTTTAAACCCTTTTCTTGCTCAACGTTTAGACTACAGAATGGAAATTTGTACAAGTATGTAATTAAGATTCAAAATGCATTGCAAATATAAAGTGTTTCAATTTCATTACGACATACCGAGGCCTCAATCAGTAATTTATAGTATTTTAACGATTCGGACGCTAGCAAGCTAGGAGCAAAACCGTTTCGGGGCAACCTTGCTATTTTTTATTATGCGTAATCAACATATACGCAAAGGTTCTTTATCACATATGATATATGAACCTTTCGCATGATCACTGTTAATATATCATTAAGTTTAAACTTGGGACAAAACAATCAAACATAAATAACGAATCTGTTACGGTCCGAAACGCCCTCGAAGTTATATATAGGTTAGACACCACCAAACAGTTTTACTATATAATTTAACCGAATGCCATCCAATAAGGCCAGTCTCTCCTACTTTCACTATTCGTATAGATGCTGTGGGACCCACTTATATATGACCTGCAGCCAGTCTGTACTGGTTCTGCATGAACTAAACAATAGTATCCAACCTTGTCATATCCTCCAATATTGTGTACATTTTTTGGCCACGGAAACTCTGTTTACATCAAGTGACAAACAGGTTCAGAGTTTTCTTTTAAATGCTACACATATGCTGAAAACTGGTGTTAAAAGCACCCCAAAATGTTTCTCAAGTGAAACTGGTAGTAATGGATCAAGATATGCAAGCAAACGGTGTCTGTGACCTCAAAACACCCGCACTATTTGTTTATACCGGACTATGTTTGCCCCTGGGCGATTTCGCACCATTTGGTGTCTACTAACCTATAAGTGTACCAGTCCCATTACAAATCATTATACAATATTCAATATTCAAAGCTAGCTTCTATTCCTGGATACAGTACCAAGTTTGGAGCAAATATCTCAAATGGTTGTCACACAGCAGCTGTGTAACTCCACCATGTGACTGTCCACATTCTGCCTTAAATTGAGCTACTACAGAACTATGGAGAATTTTAATAGATGATGAATTAAAAGCACAAAAGTCCATAAAATCACATAACATTACCCTAAATAGTGTTATAGCTAAACATTCTACATATAAAGACTCATCACTCAAACTATACCAACATATGCCACTCTGGAATGGTCGAATATAGAGGTTAGAGGATAACAAATGGTACGAAATCGCCCAGGGTGTATGCAAAAATAGAGGTTAGAGGATAACAAATGGTGCGAAATCGCCCAGGGTGTATGCAAAAATAGTCCGGTATAAAAACATAGTGCGGGTGTTTTGAGGTCACAGACACCGTTTGCTTGCAAATCTTGATCCATTACTACCCAATTTCACTGGAGGAACATTTTTGGATGCTTTTAACACCAGTTTTAAGCATATTTGTAGCATTTAAAAGAAAACACTCAACCTGCTGGTCACGTATTGTAAACAGAGTTTCCGTGGCCAAAAAATGTAAACAATATTGGGGGATATGACGAGGTTGGATTTTTCTTTCTTATGAGTAAGTGAAGTGTAGACTGGCTGCAGGTCATGTACAAGTGGGTCCCACAGCATCCATACGAATAGTGAAAGTAGGAGCGACTGGCCTTATCGGATGGCATTCGGTTAAATTATATAGTAAAACTATTTGGTGGTTTCTAACCTATAAATAAGGTTAGAGGATACCAAATGGTGCGGAAATCGCCCAGGGTTTATGAAAAAATAGTCCGGTATAAAAAAATAGTGCGGGTGTTTTGATGTCACATACACCGTTTGCTTGCAAATCTTGATCCATTACCACCCAGTTTCACTGGAGGAACATTTTGGGTGCTTTTAACACCAGTTTTCAGCATATTTGTAGCATTTAAAAGAAAACACTGAACCTGTTGGTCACGTGATGTAAACAGAGTTTCCGTGGCCAAAAAATGTAAACAATATTGGGGGATATGACAAGGTTGGATTTTTCTTTCTTAGGAGTATGTGAACCTATTGTTTAGTTAATGCAGAACCACTACATACTGGCTGCAGGTCATGTACAAGTGAGTCCCAGAGCATCCATACGAATAGTGAAAGTAGGAGAGACTGACCTTATTGGATGGCATTCGGTTAAACTATATAGTACAACTATTTGGTGGTGTCTAACCTATAGATCAGCAGGAAGGAAACTATAATGACACCGGGCAATGTAAGAAGAACTGGCGATCCAGAGTAAACATCTCAATTTATCCATGACATTGCTGTGTAGAACCATTTTTATGAATTATTACTTGTGTCACATGTATATATGGTTTATAAGGTATAACATACTTCACTATGTATATACATGTATGTAAATTGAGCATCATACGTATAAAAACACCATTATTTCGACTTGCCTTAAAACGCACATTTACAAATACAACTACGTCATAACTCTTATGTAGTGCAATGTAATGCAATGTAATGAACTGTAATTAGAGTTATGTACTTAGAACAATAGTGCATCCTGTGTTTAAGGTTAGACTATACCAAATGGCGCGAAATCGCATAAGTGGTCCGGTATAAAAAAAATAGTGCGGGTGTTTTGAGGTCACAGACGGAGTTTGCTTGCAAATCTTGATCCATTACTACCCAGTTTCACTTGAGGAACATTTTGGGGTGCTTTTAACACCAGTTTTCAGCATATTTGCAGCATTTAAAAGAAAACACTGAACTTGTTGGTCACGTGATGTAAACAGAGTTTCCGTGGCCAAAAAATGTAAACAATATTGGATGATATGACGAGGCTGGATTTTTCTTTCTTAGGAGTAAGTAAACCTATTGTTTAATTCATGCAGAACCAGTACAGACTGGCTGCAGGTCATATTCAAGTAGGTCCCACATACATACGATTAGTGATAGTAGGAGAGACTGGCCTTATTGGATGGCATTCGGTTAAATTATATAGTAAAACTATTTGGTGTGGTGTAACCTTAATACGCATTAAGCGTCTGAGTGACACAGATCAACGTGAATGTCGTACAATTTACTGTAAAGTGGGGGTCGTTCTTTTTGATAATTAGAGTAACCCCATATGGGGCTACGACGTGATATTGCCAGAATAACTATGAATAAATTTACCTTGCTACAAACGGAGAAGCATGGCGAACAGTTGTTGAAATAAATAACGCCGAGCTGAAGTTGCCACGCATTTTCTTCCACGCAATACTACCATCACATACTAGCACACATTTTCGTCTAATTTAACTATAACTTCACTAATAAGATTGAAATGACTTCCTGTAGCACAATTGGATCGTTTCGCCCCTAATCGCGATCGCCATTGGGGCGTTTCGCACGAACATAGGAAAATCGACCACACCCTACAATAAACTGCTATGACGGCTGGCCAAACAAGCCAAGTTTCCCAACGTGCACATATACTGTGTTGTAGTACCATGGCCCGAGTGTATGTCGGTACCGTCGGATTCGGGCCTGAATCCCGTTTTCAAGTATGGTGGTCAATTGAAGTCAGAAATGCACGAACATATGAAAATCGACCACCCCCTACAATAAAGTACTATATGCACCAATACTGTGTTGTAGTACCATGGCCCAAGTGTGCGTCGGCACCGTCGGATTTGGGCATGAATCCCGTTTTCAAGTATGGTGGTCAATTGAAGTCAGAAGTCCACGAAAATAGGAAAATCGACCACCCCCTAGAACCATGGCCCGAGTGTGCGTCGGCACCGTCGGATTCAGGCCTGAATCCCGTTTTCAAGTATGGTGGTCAATTGAAGTTAGAAATGCACGAAAATAGGAAAATCGACAACCCACTTTACAATAAAATGCTATGGCGGCTGGCCAAACAAGCAAGTTGCCCAATTTGCACATACACTGTGCTGTAGAACCATGGCCCGAGTGTATGTTGGCACCGTTGGATTCGGGCCTGAATCCCGTTTTCAAGTATGGTGGTCAATTGAAGTCAGAAATGCACGAAAATAGGAACATCGAGAACCCCCTACAATAAAGTGCTATGGCGGCTGGTCAAACAAGCCAAGTTGGCCAATGTGTACATATACTGTGCTGTACAACCATGGCCCGAGTGTGCGTCGGCACCATCGGATTCGGGCCAGAATCCCGTTTTCAAGTATGGTGTTCAATTAAAGTCAGAAATGAACGAACATAGGAAAATCGACCACCCCCTACAATAAAGTGCTATGGCGGCTGGCCAAACAAGCCAAGTTTCCCAATGTGCACATATACTGTTTTGTAGTACCATGGCCCTCGTCTGCGTCGGCACCTTCGGATTCGGGCGCGTTTGCAAGCATGGTGGTCAGAAATGCACGAACATAGACAAATCTCGCTCTCTTTGCCCTTGTATCCAGCTATCTCAATCTCCCCTGTCTGCCGATTTATGTTCGTCTCCCTCTCTCCTCTGTCTCTCCAGCGCTTCTATGTCATTTTCACTCCCTTCTGTCCACCTCACTCGTCTTTCTGTTCATCTCCATCAATCGCCATATCTCTCTCCGTATGTCCACCTTTCTCCATCCATCTACCTCTTTTCCTTCATCCCTGTCCCTCTATCTCTGTCTCCGTCTCTCTCCCATTTGTTTTAACACTTCCACTCTCTCTCTCTCTCTCTCTCTCTCTCTCTCTCTCTCTCTCTCTCTCTCTCTCTCTCTCTCTCTCTCTCTCTCTCTCTCTCTCTCTGCATATAAGGCCATTTACTTCAATTAAGAATAATCTATATTTACAGAGTATACTCCATTCCCGTAATATTGCTCTTTCTTTATCCATTTATAACCGTTACTATAGATACACGTCGTTTAAAAATGAGGTTATCAGAATTAATCGATTACCAAAATTATCAAGTGTTAATCGAAAATGGCTATGCTGCTTCGGTACAACAGCAATATTTGAGCGAGGTCAAAAGTATCCGCACGGTTACCGAAATGTACCACACGAATTCCCCAAAATCATATTGCTCTATCCTTGGCAGTGTTAGTTGGACAAACGGAAAACGATAGCTTTTTTGGCGATTTAGCTGTCCCATCTACATGTATATCTACTCTGTCATCAGTGATAATTTTGAGAAATATGCATCCAAGATGGCCGCCAAATAATTATAGTATGCTACATACGTTTAACTGATTCCATATTACAACAGACGGAACAGAGTCTTAAATGGAGAGAGCTGGAGATACGGTGGAAGAGAGGGAGACAGAGAGAGGTGGACAAGGTAGGAGAGGCGGAGATGGCGAGAACTGGAGTCAATGTGTGAAGAAAGGGAGACAGAGATCGATAGGTGGACATGCGATGGAAACAGGTAGAGAGAGGTGAACAGACAGACGGGGAAGAGAGATGGAATTAAATGTAGAGAGTTGTACGATGCATAGATACGGCAGAGACAGAGATGGAGAGAGGTGGACTCACGAGGGAAGACATTGGGGTGGTGTGGACACACGAGGGTAGAAAGGGAGATGGAGAGAGGTTGACACACTAGGGAAGAGCAGGACATGGAGAGCGGTGGACACGCAAGGTAATACAGTGAGATGGTGAGGGGTGGACACACGAGGGAAGATAGGGAGATGGACAGAGGTGGACATACGAGGGAAGAGAATGCCATGGAGAGCGGCGGAGACACGAGAGAAGACAGTCAGATGGTGAGAGGTGGACATACCAGGGACTCGAGGGACATGGATTGTGGTGGACACACGAGCGAAAACAGTGAGATGGAGAGAGGTGGACACACGATGGAATATAGGGAGGTGGATAGAGGTTGACGCACAAGGGAAGAGAGGGAGATAGAAAGAGGTCTACACACGAGGGAAGACAGTGTGACGGACAGAGGTGGAAGCAAGAGGGAAGACATGGAGGTGCTGACAGGTGGACATACGAGGGAAGAGAGGGATATGGAGTGAGGTGGATACACGAAATAAGACAGTGAGATAGTGAGAGGTGGACATACGGGGGGGGGTGCAGATAGATGGAGAGAAGTTGTAAGATATGTAGATAGGGCGATATTTACCGACTGGGAAAGAGAGTGAGATGGAGAATGTGATTAGACAAGGGTGCGATATAGAGATAAGTGGGAATACGGGGGAAGGGAGAAAGGAGATGGAGAAAGGAGGACAGAGGGAGGAGATGGAGAGAGGTGGACACAATGTGGAAGAGAGGTACATGAAGATGGAGACAAGTGGACAGATGGGTAGCAGAGAGTGAGATGTGGATATTTTAATATAGACCATTTTCCTGCCTTTCTGACGTCAAATGACCACCATCCTTCTAAATGGATGTCAGGCCCCTATCCGACGGTGCCGACGGATACACGGGACATAGCCCTACAACTTAGTATATGACCTCATTGGGAAATTTGGCTAGTTTGGCTAGCCGTCATGCCATGTTAATTTAGGGTGTGGTCGATTTTCCTATTTTCGTGGCATAACAGTAAATAGGATTCAGGCCCCAACACGACGGTCCCGACGTATACTCGGGACATAGCCCTACAACTGAGTATATGCTACATTTGGCAACTTGACTTGTTTGACCAGCAGCCATGCCATTTAAATTTAGGGGATGGTTCGTGGCTTTCTGACTTCAACTTTCTGATTCAGGCCCCAATTCGACGGTGCGGACGGATACTCGGGACATAGCCCTACAACTCAGTATATGTCTACATTAGGCAACTATACTTGCTTGGCCAGCCGCCATACCATATTAATTTAGGGGTGGTCGATTTGCCTATGTTCGTGTCTTTCTGAATTCAATCGACCACCATACTTGAACACGGGATTCAGGTCCGAATCCGACGGTGCAGACTCATACTCGGGACATCGTACAACAACACAGTATATGTGCACATTGGGCAACTTGGCTTGTTTTGCCAGCCGCCATAGCACTTTGTTCTAGGGGGTGGTCGATTTTCTATGATTCAGGCCCGAATCCGACGGTGCCGACGGTGCTGACGGTGCCGCCTGTGTCAACGCATACTCGAGCGATGGTACTACAACACCGTATATGTCCACATTTGGCAACTTGGCTTGTTTGGCCAGCCGCCATAGCACTTTGTTCTATGGGGTTGTCGATTTTCCTATGTTCGTGCATTGTGTGACTTCAATTGATCACCATACTGAAAACGGGATCCAGGCCCGATTCCGACGGTGCCGACACATACATTGGGCAATTTGATTTGTTTGACCAGCCGCCATGCCATTTTAATTCAGGGGGTGGTCTATTTGCCCATTTTCTTGGTTTTCTGATTTCAACCGACCACCATATTTGTAAATGGGATTCAGGCCCAAATCCGACGGTGCCGCCGTATACTCGGGACATAACCCTACAACTCAGTATATGTCTACATTGGGCAACTTGGCTTGTTTGGCTAGCCGTCATGCCATTTTAATTTCGGCGTGGTAGATTAGCCATTTCTGACAGCCTTATTTTACGCTATTTCCGGCGGATATGTAGGGCAGATTCTTTACGGGATGAACTTCCGGCGGACAACATCAGCTTAGCATAAATAACATATCGCGTGAAATTCTTGGAAACGGGCAACCAATTGATTTCCCATAGACCCACATTCACACAAACATGACAATCGCAAACTACCATTTTTGTTACTTCCATTCCTGGAGTCAGTGACCTAAGCCAGTTCTAGATCCATGCCAACAGGGGGTCATGCGGGTTGATTTCCATGAGTTATTTCACCTTTTTTGACGGAACCGTCTACTTTCACTTTCGAAATCTCTATCTCATCCCCACAAAGTCGCACCCAGAAAATGTAACCTGCATGTTTAGAGCATGAAAATAATATAATAAAATGTTTGGCCCATACATACCTTTCCTGCAGCATCTATTTTATTTATCTCTCTGTCATAAAAATAACAATCAATGCCGTTGTCCTGAGAATTTACTCCTTGTTGCTAAGCTGTACCAGGACTGGTTTACCGTCTATATTATTCATATTAAGTTGACTGTGTCGTGTAGAAGGAGATAATTTTCTGATTTTGTATTAATTATAACAAGTATATTCATTAACTTTCATCGAAATATGTTTTCGCATTGATTGGGTCAGTACAGTGCGAGTCGCGACATATTTAGTAGTTCGCGACAACCCTCAAACCAGCACAGAAGATTTAACGATTTCATGATTTCCGTTGGTCAACTAATGATGCCCTGTTATACGAATAACCGCATAAATGCTTTACTGAATGACACTTACTCATTGAGTGAACACTGTTTCACACAAGTGATTGATTTTGCTATTTCCTGTAACAAATGTTATGCAATAATGGGCAAAATGCACAGCCAACCCACAAAATTCAAGGTTATTGAGTAAAATTTGGTTTCACACACAGGCAACACTCATTTCAGTACTACAAATTGATTCAATGGGTCCAGAAAATAATTCTACACAGGCTATCTCTACAAATGTAGCAAAGAAATTACCCAAAAGTTGTGCTGGTTAAGCAAAAATTGGAAGATTTTTGCCAAAAAATCCAGTTTCCGACGGGTAAACAATAAGTATGGTAAATACGGTAATTGGTTTCTTCTGACAGAATTTGCCAAATTTCCTGAAGCAGACATTTTACTTGATACCATGACTTCAGCTAACATACTAGCAATGTCCCATAGCTGAAAAGTGGTACATCTTTGAGAAATTTGCCATATTATGCTTATGGGAAACCAAATTATTTCCCCCTTTTACATTATTAGAAGGATTTTTTTTTCTCATTTTGACGATTTTCGACATTTTCTTCTGCGTCGAATATTGTCGTGAAATGTTGGCGAATGCCGGAAGACGCGATCGGGCAATACAAAAGATACAACTGGTACAATTGCAGACAGCCTGTAGAAACAGGGTCATATAGGAAACGGGCAACCAATTGATTTCCCATATACCCACATTCACACAAACATGACAATCGCAAACTACCTGCGACAAAATCAATTTTGTTACTTCCATTCCTGGAGTCATTGACCTAAGCCGGTTCTAGATCCATGCCAACACGGGGTCATGCGGGTTGATATCCAAGGATTATTTCCCCTTTTTTGACGGAACCGTCTACTTTCATTTTCGAAATCTCTATATCACCCCCACATCAAGTCGCACACAGAAAATTTAACCTGCATGTCTGTCACGAATCGTAGCCGACTATTTTCTTTATCATCCATTAATTGTAACACGGGTCACACAATACTAGTATATAGAACAATAATCGAATATTCTAGTACAGACGATCGAATAGGTAATGGTGTGTGAAATATCGCTCCCGTGGAAGAAACCGCTGGAGAGAATAGCGCTTTATCCGAAACCGCGCACGGACCACCCACCAGTATTGGATTTTGCACTGGTTATATCTGGGTGATCTACACTATTTATGCAGACTTGGATGCTAGCCTAATTACCTAGTAGGTCATATCTACTTATGACTGAAGTATCTCAGATTGATTCACCAGATATATCACGAGCTAGACTGACAGTTAGAACATTAGTCCACTTACGCAAAATTGTAAGCCAAATGTTGGCACATAAGTTTTACATTGGCAGGCAGACTACATGAGGATAGTCGTGCACTAGGGTGGGAGTATATATTGGATTTAGCACCATATACTATCAGTCGGACACTCAATTACATTCCTGTGACATTGGAGCGCAAGCTTTCACTGGGAATTGGTGAGTACATATATTGTAGTTACTTTCTAATGCTGCCATTTAAGTCTGCAACTGACCAAAGACCGGCAATTCTACGCATCGTTATCGTATCCTCGATAATACTGCACTATTTAATTTACCTGAGTTATTTGGCCCCGTTTCGACCAAACGCTTGGTCAATAAAAGCCGTATGGCATGTATCCGCTGATGTAGATTAATCAAATCGTATTGATTCATTATTTCGTCGTGTTTACGTGTAAATGACAACGGTTACAGGACTGGCCTGTGGGAGCATTCCGTGAGTATTATAATGGCATATTATTCTCATGTGTTTTTGTTGCATGTCACTCTGACTAATTGCATTAGCAATTTATTGTATGTGTAAACGAAGGGCGAACTCGATTGAAATGTTCACTAACATTAGCTATGCATTTTATATTACGATTCAGTCCAATATCAGTTCTGCGCCCTGTACAATACATGAGAATATTGCCAATTTTAAACATGTCACAATTGTAACGTGAATTTTCAGGACGATTTTCATTACTATATGGGGGGACACATGTAAACCCCTAACCCAGTCGGCTGTACATTCATTTTATTAAGTCCTATACGTTCACAGTGTATTGTAAATATTGTAAATGCTATTGCGACCAGTATACAACCGGTCAGACAGTTCTGCTATAAACGCACTGATTTATACATCAGTAAGCTGCAATAAGGACATGATGTGAAGTATAATTTATTTCAATCACTGATGCTTTGGGTCAGCCTGTGGAATCATACAGTCTGATTAGAGTATACAGTGTTTATTATTAGTAATGTAATAATATGAGTCTGCACAGGAAAATACTTGGCACAGTTGCTCTTTATTAAGTTAGCGCAGTTGGCCACGGGCAGTCTGATCCGGGTAAGGCCTGTCTCGCAATCAAATGTTTGTTTACTAATGGTAAATAACTGTGAATGACGTCTGTATCCACATGCACGGCTGTGAAGAGATATATCGTTGGGTACACTAGCTATAGTGGCTGTTTATTAATGTGTTATATCGCATTTTCCGACTTATGAAGTCCATCAGCCCCCTTCTTCCAATTAGTGAAAATATATTTGTGTACATTGCATTTTATCATGTTTCATCATTGTAATATATGATGTTTAGTATTGCCATGCAATCATGATATTGATTTCATGTGCACTACTGTGACTATTATTGAGACTATAACACGTTACATTCTGGTAACAACACCGTTGGTGTTTTGTAGTCCCAGCCAGTACACCAGCCAGGCAGCCAGCGGGGACTCTGCTCCGCGTGGACCAAGGGCGTATTCGAGTGGGGCATCATTTTCCGGTGACGTCATTCCGTCCAAGGACGCGATGAATCGCTAAGGACGTTCACCGATGTGTTATTGGCCCCATCCGCCCAAGTAGGCTCTGTATCTCATCGTTACCAGTAACTTTACGACGTCATTAGAACGTCACTCCCATCATGGCGGAAGCCGGAGTTAATTAGCTGAACTCTTAACATTGAATCTTGATCCTGATCATGATGACGTATACTTTTGAACTATACCTACCTGTTCCAGAATCGTGGAGGTGCCTTGGTTGTGCAGGTGCCTGTGGCGGTGGCTACTTTGGGACGGTGTCCGTACTGACATATTCATCCATTGTTTGTGCATTTCATTTATGTAAATACATCATCATTGTAAAAATATACCTTGTTGTCTCCGTACACAACGTGTTTGGTGTTCCATCCCTTCAGTAAACTAGCCCGGTGTCACCCTGGCGTGACAATGTGTAGAGCATGCAAATAATATAATAACATTTTTGGTATAGACATACCTTTCCTGTAGCATCTATTTTAGTTATCTCTCTGTTATAATAATAACAATCAATGCCGTTGTCCTGAGAATTTACTCCTTGTTGCTAAGCTTTACCAGGACTGGTTTACCGTCTATATTATTCATAAGTTGACTGTCCTTTACCATCTATATTATTCATAAGTTGACTATGTCCTCTTGGCTCGTTCATTTCGACACTAAATGCCGGTAATTCTTAACATCGGTACCCTTCGTCTATTATGGTGCACCGAATACAAGTCACATGTCAAGTCAAGTCGTCCGCAGATTAAATCGTCCGCAAGTCAAATCGTCCGCAAATCCGACAAGAGATAACAAACATGAATAATTAAATAAAATATGAATAAGGTGAAATGACAGAAACTGTAAACCGATTGCCAAGTCATTGTTAATTTGCAAATAGTGTATTATGTGATTCGAGCAAAATATTCCGGTCGTTTTTTTTGTGTCATTCATTTTACGAGTGATTTAGAGTCTATAAATGTTTCTGATTGTACTGACAATTTTACGTTTATTAAATATCTAAATTGAATAAAACAATTAAAAAATCAAGTGTTCGTTATTATATTTCATTTATTTATCTCTTTATTCGATCTAAAACAAATACGCAAAAATGTAAAATCAGTGTTCGACATGGAGGTACATGTGTTAGCTATGCATTTGTTTTATTATTTTATCAGTATTATTTGATTATCAGTTCTGAGTCAGCGTAACATAAATTCATATTTAATTTGGCTGAAACGTCAGATAATACAAATGTATGTATTGGCAATTATTTTTATATTGATGTATATATATATATATAGTAATACACACATCGACGCGTCAGTCTGATTTATGTCCCATACAATCATGAATTCGGGAACAAATTCCAATTTGGCGGGGAATTTTGTCACGGTATGTATGGTCATGTATGCAACTTACGATGGGCAGCAGGTGTGTATTCGTACCCGGCTAGCTCAGTCGGTTAGAGCAGACACATATGCATATCCTTGGTTAGTGCGGTAGTACGGTAATTAAACCAGTGGTCCCGGGTTCGGGCCCCGGGCCGGTACACATTTGTCTCGCCATGTGACATAAGTACTAGGCTGTTCCATCACGTCCAGGATCCTCTACAATGTAACGGATAAATGTTCATTTATAGGTCTATGAGATAACCCATGATATAATGCAATGCTTGCTAATTTGTGACCAGTCAGGACAATCACGTTTTACGTGCCTCTAATCTGGTACTTTGGTCGCCGGTCATTCGCGCCACGATGCCGGATGAGATGGGATTTCTCATAGTTCTAGACATTTGTAGTAACTTGAGTTGGCAAGCAGAGCCTGCACTAAACAAAGTAATAAAGTCTCCACATACCCACCCAGACACTTGTGTCCTGTTTGTCAGGTTGGATTGGGGTGGACACCACAAATGCACTGTCCACCCAGATCCACACTGACATTTGGTTACTACACACAAGTGTGTTATTTTTGTTACACCCCAGTGTTAATTTATTATTATACTATACACTGTTATCGTATTAACATTAAACATATCATATGTACCGTCAGGTCTGAGCACAAGTTTCACTGCTTACATTGTTCAAATATTCGGACATACAATGCCGTTGAACACACTGATTTTATGCAAGAATATTGTAATGGAACCATCAGTTCCATTTCAGTAGATTCTGTCATCTTGGTCGGATTGAGTGCCCCTGATCTGAGTGTCTGTCATGATGCACATGTAATCATGAAATACATTTGGATGGATTACTGGGCATATTATGCCACCCTGGAGACTTTCCAAGACCTTTAGCCAGTGACTGTGTATTGACAGTTGCCGACTATTGGTCATTGTCGGGTACTGGTATCAATGTCGTGAGCCTCGATTCACACTGCAGGTGACTGCTATTTCCTATCACATATAAACTTAACCTACACTATTGTCTGACCAGGATCGGCATAATCTTATTCACTATTCATTATAGTCCTTAGAAAGTACCCGCTCGCACAGGGAATAGTGGTATTCATAGCAGTATAACCAAGTTTATCGAGCGCGGTAGTGTAAATTCCCCAACTTCATGTAAAAATTGCCTACCTTTAGCCGTGCGAGCAGCCTCCAGTATATCTTTTCAACCACCGAATAATATGTCATTGCAAAGATCTGCACTGTCGCTATCTCTGCTCTTGTAGCGCCCGCACAGACCACACTTGTCATTATTCTAGACGACACGTTTGTGTGCTGGATTTCTACTTGTTATTTTGCGTATCCAATATGGCTGACATTTTCCCTTGCGTCTCTGATTTGCTGTGCTGTGATTCGTTGGAATTATTTGCAGCGGGAAATTTGATTGGGGCTCGCACGGCTGCTGCTCGCATCTCGTCTATAAAAAGGAGGCGAGCTGCGCAAATCACTAACTGACTTGTCAGTCGACTGACCCACTCGTATTGTCAGTATCCGCTAGTGACCTATTGTCGACTCGGGTACATAATTAGTTCCCGTCACGCTGAATAACTTAGTACTTAGTCACATAGAATTGTTGATTTAAGTTCACGTGAGCCATCCTGACACGAGGCTCTTGCATTAATAAATATATAAGTATGAGTTCAGACGCTCGTCTTTATTAACTTGAAATCCAGATATACATTAATAACGCTACCGCGCTGCCAACCTGGGCCGGGGTGTTGGTTGCAATATGTTGCCGCATGCATATAAGTATGGGTTATCAAACGTTATGCAAGTGTATTCATCTACAACATGGAAGCCACAGTTGGTGATCATCAACATGAACTAGGCGTAGGGCAATGCACTATGTAGCCAAATTTGCCAATATTGCCAAGCATGGATATCCCCCATACACAAGCAGTCCTTAGTTCTGTATGAAATAATGCATTTCTATAATATAAATAATTACTCCCTCAAAATACACTTAGCCAGACAATCATACCCAGCAATCTTGCGAAATCGGCCGCAGGACTGCGCTTATGCTAAAAAAATCACCAAAACAAACAACAAAAACACGCCGGATTCCTTGCTCAGAATAAACATGTAGTCAATTTCTGAGTTGCCTATACTGTTTGTAATTCAGTAACAGCTTACATAACGTATTTACTGTGGGCAGTAAAACGAATAGACACTAACTATCCAGCTATAGTGACAGTACAAGTTGCCACAAAACATATTATTATAAATACCCCCATTTGTTAGCGGGATGCCCATATATTAGTTCTGAGTACATAACTCTAATTACATTTCATTACACTGCATTACATAATAGTTATGACGGAGTAGTCTTTCCAAATGTGCGTTTGCTCTTACACACTTTATTAGGTAAGTTTATGATACTATTTGTGTGGTCATATTATATAATTGTCTCTCAATAACAATATAGCGAAGTATGAACGTCAACACCCTGCAGGTTTGTTTCCATATTTTAGTGCGCGAAGTGTAAATGCTATTACGCACATTTTTACTGTGTATCTATTTTAGTACAACCTGTTGCCTATAAAGCGGAAAACGTACAGCTATCCATATATGGATCTACAAACAGCAAAATATACAAATTAACAAGTTCTGACGGCTGAAAAAAGGGATATTATGACATAACAAAAGGTGCATATTCATAGTCAGAATAATATATAACATACTTCGATGCGCAGTTTTGTTTAGTGGCTGAAATTTATATATAGCCCCAGGTCAGATGATGGGCATGTGCAAGCTGATTAACTGACTTTTTATGTCGGCCACTAGCTACAGATCTATTGCCATACCGTTCCCGCTCATCTCCCGCGAAGGGGTCCAATTTGAGCCTGAGGTTGATTTAGAAATTATAGAATACAGTGCAACTATGACACAGGCTTATGGTATATAGGCTTTATCATGTATGTGACAAGCATAGTTGCTTGCATACTCCCCGCAGAGACATAACGGTCGAAACTGTTTGTGAGAAACAGTACGGGTGTTTCAATAAATGAATAGTGAACAGTGTAGACAATGATATGGGTCTAATCCGGTCGCATATGCAATTAACCACACTTCTCAGAATATGACCCTACGGTTAATTAACGTGTTTGAAGTTGTTTACTTGTATATGTGTCACGCACCACATAACATATTTATCTTATCCAATTAACAACTGTGTATACACATACGCGTGCTAGTCGTGTGGAGTCGTGAGAATTCAATTAATGTCTGCGGACTCACATCACCCGAAACTGATGAAATTCCGCAAATGTCGGTATTTGTGTTCTCAGAGATTTGGAGGTAATCAAATAAGAGTTGCATATGTCAACACCTCATGTCAGAGTCTGCCGCTCGGTGGATATGTGGATGTTTCACTGATTATAATATACATGTATTGCCTTAGCGGCCGGGGAAGTGAAGCGTTCGGGCCGCAAAGTTATTTCGGGAAAGATTCAGGTACGTATATAATTATTCTTTTCACAGATAAATATCAGACGTATATAAATGATACACGTTATTCAATACACATTGGTTTATAAATGTGATTTCCATCTTATCGCATATGCAAGTTTTCCTAAATCATTTCATATCTTATGTAAATTACATCATCAATTGGCCACTAATTTTTCCCCAATGTAATATCAAGCCTATTGGAGGTCTGATATTATTAAAACAATCCCTTAAAATACCGGATTACACCTATATATCTAGTTATCTTGCACTTTATTCGAGTTCGTTCTGTTCTCGTCACTGTCAGAATCCGAAGTGTCATCAGTCCTTTTGGTTACTTCCTGATTCTCCTACTTTTGAGTTTCCAGTATTCCTTATTCTCTTACTTTTCATATCCACATGGATGTTCAGTGATACATGACTACGGTGCTATAGTCTTTATCAAGTTTATGCTACTTATTGAGTTAAAGGATTAACAGAAAATTAACGATCTATGATGTTTTATGTGTTTGTGTTTAAGTTGTTTTTTAAATAATCATCCCTTCTTTGATATGTCATTGATCTTGTTTAATATAATACCAAGGTGCATGATCACGTGGTTACAACAACAAGAACAGTGTCTTAAAGTGTTGAAAGCTCACCCACTCCAAAGTAAGTATTATTTGATATTTTCCTTAATATGCAACGGATTTTGATAAAACTGAATATGGCGCAGCAAACGCGTCTTCATGAGCTGTATTTTGTGGTTCCAGGAGTTCGGCACATACTTATGTCGTTTTTGCAAAGAATCTATTTACGTGTCGAGACACGGAAATCGATTCTTTGCAAAAACGACAGAAGTTTAACCAAAGTACAGATACCACCAAATGCAGCTTAACAAGACGCGTTTGATGCGCCATATTTCATCAACATCCGTAACATAACAAGGATAAATAAAATAATTTGTACTTTGAATCGGAGGGCTTCTAGAAATTTCGGTACTTGTTGTTGTTGTTGTTGTAACCACGTTTTCATACACCTTGAATACTAGACACTCGAAAGTATGAGACTCGGGAAGTAAGCGGAAATATAAAATGTGCATGAGATTGCAGACCCTGATCAGACATGAATACATGTAGACACTGATTTGTGTTGTCAACATTTATTAAAACATTCAATACAAACTATTCTAAACCTTAGCGTTCAGTACTTTAGTAGGAAAAAAATAGTATTGCATACATTTTTTTTTATATATTTATAACAATTTTATAATAAATTCAATTCGCTATTTTTCTCCGAAAATCCCAATTATACATGTACATGTAACTCTAAAATCAATTACTATCTATGTAGTTTAGTAGTGAAGAAATAAGAAGAGCAAAACAGATTAATTAATGAAGGAATGAAAAATAATGAAAATAATGAATTGCAGATAAGACATAAGAAAATTAAGAAATGAATTCTGATTTATATCAATATTTCACTATTTTCCTTCATAATTCACAATACCAAGTTGAAACAGAGCATTGTCCCAATTTTCCTCACAAACAATATTACCTGTTCAAAATTCCTGATTCCTGTACTGCTGTGTAAGTAAATAATAATAAGTTGTAGTAATATACGTACTAGCTGCTTAGACTCTCTTGACTGATATTCATGCAGTAACATAACGGTGATGGGGTAATATAGATTGGCTGTGGCCACAAGAACTGTGCTTTTCCTGGAGTTGAAACTGAGTTACAATTTGCGCTATACTGCGGGTTTGTTGTGCTGCATGTGCACGTTGGGTGACTGATTTATTAGGAGTTTGTCTTCAAGGAGATTGTGTTCTGTATTCAACCGGTGAATTGGAACTATATTGTGTGTTTGTTGATACATGAATTTACGCGACGAGCAGATGTCGTGTATTCCAGTATTTGCACTAGTGTAACACAGATGTGTTGTGTGTACGAGTGTTGTGGGTATGATGAGGAAATACACAGTAGGTGAATGGGAATTATTTATTTCTTGGTATGTACACAAGGTGAGCGTATGCCGAGTATTCCAGTGTTGTCAATAGTGAAACACAGAATGTGATGTGTTTTGTGTCGAGTGAATATCGCGAAGTTCTTGTTGTGTTTAGAAGAACACAGACAACTATGGATGACTAGGAGGTGGTGGCTGGCCCTCACGGATACGAGCGATGTCTGTCAAGTCACGAATCTGACGTTTGGTTTCTTTGCCGTTCACCATCATCAGTGCGAAGATCTTACATCCGCCAACCTAAGTTTTCACTAGAGATTTAGTACGTGCTACATTTCGACCTGCATACGCGAGCTGACCTCTGAATTCGTAAAATTTCGTGTACGAAAATCCCATCACCAAAGGATCGACAGGCTTCGTATACACGTTGACGAGCCTTAGAATTGGTAAATTTGATGATTACCCGCCTATTGAAGTTGTCTTTCGGCTTCCCCTTCCTGTGACATTTGTTGATGTCTTCAGGTTTCAGTTCAACATTACACTTGTTCGCATGATCGATAATCGTTTGCTCAAAATCCTCGGTGTGGCTGCCATTGTCTCCCGGAATGGTAGAGACGTCGAAGCACATGCTCCGTCCATATTGACCAGTTCGTCAATGTCCGTTGCCACTGATCTGATAGAGTCTTTCAGGAATCGGTTCTCCAGTTTGAATGATGCTATTTCGTCACGGAGTTTCGAGGTTTCCAATGATACAATTGCTTTTAGCTCTGTTACGAGTTGTAATTTGATTTCCGATAATAAGTCGGGAGCCATCTCTTTGAGATCAGTAGCCTATTTCACCAACATTGCAAAGTATAGTTATCTAGCAAAGTATACTTTGAGGGAGACATTTTCAATTTAAGGATAAATTTATTAATTTTCATAGAACGCCTATATTCTCGTGAATAGTTACAGGCGTTCTATACTTACAATCGGTCGATGGGCCGAATGGGGTTCGCTGCGGGAAACTTCGTAAAATGAAAGTGTGCCAATACCAACAAGCTATATGTTAGTTCAATATCGAAACATGCTAAGACCTGTAAACATTGATACGTTATATTAAAATAATAATACGCATGTAATTTGCAAAAAAATATCTTCCCAATGAAATTTAGTTTTTATTTAAAATAGATTATCCCGTATGGAGCCTCATTTAGAACGTCCGGTACATATAGAGTCAATATTTGAACCTTTTTACTAAACGCCATAGTGTCATGTGTCCAATTTATTGGACACAGGACACTTTTTTTAATGTAATATACCAACCAATAACAAATTTACGTTTAAAAAGTCAGCTATTTGTTGTTAAATGCGATTGTATTTTCATTGTGACGTCATACTATATTTCGTGTCCTGCCATTACACGTACTGGTCCAAGACATCGTGAAATTATTGCTGTCTTCATTGTTGATAAGCTCTAAATACGGAAATACAGATACTCATTGTGTACTCGACGATTTGTGAATGCTACAGACGTACATTTCTGCAAATTTGCTAAAGTTGAGAGGACAATACGGCGACAGCCAATACGCATCAATAATTGACCTACATTTTACATAAGTCTACTAGGCTGCCAGACACGAAACATTCATTTCAGGTAGGATTTATTTCTTTATTACTGTTGACCAATATTTGAATCGTGCTGACTTCGACAGTACTTTTAACCACAGGGCTATTAAAATAATTCCATTGTATTCAATCTAACATGAATTCAAGTGAGTGGGTGATATTCAACATTGCCTGTGCATGTGCCGAGTCATTGGTTTTCGCGACCAATGTTGTTTCAACAATTGTTGTTTAAATAGCTAATTTCTAATTTATGGTCAGTGCATCTCGGACTCTGTGTGTTTGTGGCACCTCGATACTTGTAGATTCACTTTGAATATATGTTTTCAGTCCAACAAGTCAATTCATTATATATTTAGGCTATAATTATATGTTATCTATTCACTATTGTCTATATAGGCTTTTAGCCACAGAGGCAATGTTGAATATCCCCCACCCACTTGAATTCATGCAGACTCTATCTATACAGATTGAATACAATGGAATTATTTTAGTAGCCCTGTGCTTTTAGCCTCTTAAAAAGACACTACTTTCATCCCCCCCCCCCAGAGTCAAATGTGTTTAAAAAAACTGTAACAACAGTGATGAAATAAGTAAAAAATTGAGGTGTGCGAATCCAGGTACACTGCATTTGCACAGCGGTGACTTTTCCCCGAAATATCATGAATATAGGCCGATGCAGTATTTCTATTAAGTAAGTGTACCCGGCTTCGCACCGTGTATGTGGCTTTGCACACACCATTATTTTACATGTCTGATTATTCATGTCATTTTCTTAAGACAAGTGTTTTCAGAAAGTCACGTGTTTACACGATTTAGAAAACTATAACAACAGTGACCAAACAAACAAGTAAAAACATTGAAGTGCAGTATTTGTATTAAGTATTTGTATTGCAGTGGGTGGGCTTCCTAAAATTTATTTGTACACAGGGTACCCATGTTTGGTCTGGGGTGGTGATGAGGGACTTCTTTGCTTCATTGGGGTGACATCACGAAATATGGGCGAGGGTGGAGACTGTATGTTTGTTGGGATTACAATCGTGTCTGTTAATTCTGCGCACCTAATAATAATTTTCGTGAAAATGTCCATATTCAGTCTAAATTCTCTGAACATTCAAGGCAGTTCTTAGTCGAGATAATCACGGCTAAACAGATGCTGGCTTTTACTATTTCATCTGTCGTCTATCATCTGTATCCGCCTAGCGGAGACCCTGCCAAATTTGATCAAAATATCAGTCCATTTTGTCCTTGAGTTTTGCGAATAATACGGGAATAAAATGATAACCAATGTCGGTATATTTGCATGTGTATTATTGGTTTATGAAGCTTTTTTTAACAGATTTGTTGTTGATCTATTCATTTAGTAAGCAGGACCACTAATCATTTTGACCATGTTCTGAATAACTTTTTACAAAACTATCGGAATGGGATAAAATTGTGACTTAGTATACCGTTAATCAGCTGATTTATTCCAAAATCAACATAATTTATTCTGACGTAAGCTGGGCAAAACATTACGTGAATTGTGCATTAGCCGGTGCGCAGAATTAGCCGAAATGACATTGTTTATATGCAGATCAGAATGTCAGTTTTCATTGGTTTGATACATGTACAGATATGTATGTCAGTGATTCTATATTTTATGTACATCTGGTGTCCCGGTGTAATTTACTGACAAATCACACAATTTATAAGGAAATTTTTTTTTCAGTAAAGAAACTATGTATAATACCAATCCATTAAGAAAACAGTTTTTTGTTTCTTGTTATCAGGTTATGTGTGTTTAGTTATTATTTTCTGTTGTTGGCATATGTATGGTGCACCAAATGGGCATGTCCCGATCATTAATCAGCACAGTTCACAAGCCCGTAATTCTCAAATCTTGTCAATTTGTACTTTACTATACATTGCATCTGAATTAAAATAGTTTAACATTGACATTAAACTTATTCTGCAATAAAGTTGCCTTTTGTTGTCAAAAATACTGACGTTAATGTATCTGTCCCGCGAAATCGAATCATTACCGTTACGCTGAAAAAAAAAAGAGTGAAATCAGTGTAACCTCCCTTTCCTACTCTCAGCTACTAATGCAATGAACACTGTTTATGGGCACCCGATTTATAAATAAACACGGTGGTAACACAACTTAAGTCATTGCCGAGAACGAGACCGGTCTGTATTTGGAATTTTAAGTTTACACATTATATGCATCATTACCGTTCACGGTTTATACACGTCCATATGTATGTAGGTCGACTGAAACCAAAATTGGTAGGTAGACACACTTACAACGTTGTATTTGCAATATTCTACCTTCATGATGCGTTGTATACAGAGGGGTGAAAAATGGGAGTTTTTAAAGAAAATTCATTACCGTTACGGTCATTTCCGTTACAAAATTGTGTAACGGTAATGACGATCGTGTAACGGAAATGATAAATTACCATACTAACCAGTCAGTTGATGCATCAATTAGATATCAGTTGTCGGTCAGTAATGGCACATTTACATGTATTCAGACCTACAACATTTATATATCAGATTTAATTAGTAAAAGCTCTGAAACAACAAATAACAGACACAGCTTGCAAGGAGTGTGGGTTTCTATTGGCAATCACATTAAAAGTAAACACTAACTGAAGTTATATTGTACAGCACATTCAAAGTATAAATATGTTTGTTATATATGCTGTATTAGTATTTTAAATAAATGGAAAGTCAGTACCGTTACGTTTTGTCATTACCGTTACATAATCATTGCCGTTACGCCCATATTTTTCGAGGCTGTGCTATTAATTAAATGTAGCTTTATAACGATGTTTGGTACATGTGGTAAAACACGGCATTCTGTTAGTTGCCAAGCTATTTTGTTTTGCTTAACTTTACTGATTCATATTAAATACATGTTGTTGGGTTACCATAAATGAGAAATTCCACGACTTGCTACTAAATTTCTCTGTTTCGCACTAATACAATTAGCTTACCATATTCTTGACACTTTTCTAAATAGATGCGCCTTCAGTTGTATGTTTCATGCCGTTGAAAAGAAAAAAATGTAAATGTAAAGCTATATTTACGTCATGTAAATGTACGTAACGGAAATTATATTTCTGAGACCCCTGGTCCCTTGAAGTGGAAATAAAATTAAAAACATGACGAGAACAATTGGCTATACTACTATAAATGTAACAACTGGACTGTCGCCCAATGGAATAAACACAGTTTAATGAATTATTGGTTCTACATCGAAACTAGAAAAACGACACCAATATGTACATAAAATATAGAATCACTGATGTCTCATTATTATTGAACCATGTTATTGTAGTTGCGAACAATAACTCTTGCAATCTACTCCTGTACTGTCTTTTGCAGAGTTACTATTCCATTCATACATGTAGGCTTCCTCTACATAATAGCTAATCAGATCGGATTTACACTTTAGTTGTTAATTGTGACACAATTGTATATTTTCTATCTGAACAAAAATATTATAAAAGTAATACGTATGGATCACGATTTGCCTGGTTTGGCCCTCAGGTACGTTTTCATCTTTCGCTCTTTCTGTTACCTGGCAGTTGAATTGGGTTATTGCCCATTATAGAAGCAGTAAGATTATTACTGATCCTACTGCTTTTGGGAGGGGCCATGTCATTCTGGTGTGGCGAGGACCTGACATCAGATCAGGATCATCCTGATTTCAGGGCTGAGTATATAGTTCTTTTATTGTAAATATTCATTTCTGATTTTAGGATCCCCCCCCATTTGTACATGTACTTGAACATGTACTTGTACAGGTAATACATGGGATTTATTACTAAACCCATTGACCCGGCCTTAAATGACCGCATCTGTTGATAGGCCGTTAGACCCCAACAAACAAATAAATGATATACGTAGGCTTTCTCTACAGAATAGCTAATCAGATCGGATTTACACTTTAGTTGTTAATTGTGACCTAATTTGTATATTTTCCATCTGAAAAAAAAACAATTATGAAAGTAATACAAAACTTTACGTGGGTGGTGGTCGAGAGAACGAGACGATGTAAATTAACGGTAGTGGTTCCTCCATATAGGAATCACTATTTGACTAGGTTTGACCTTCAGTACATTTTTATCTTTGGCTCTTTTGTTACCTGGGAGTTGAATTGGGTTATTGACCACTATAAAAGTATTAAGATTATTACTTATCCTGCTGCTTTTGGGAGGGGGCCAAGTGATTCTGGTGTGGCGAGGACCTTGTATCAGACCAGGATTATTCTGATTTCAGCGCTGAATATATAGTTTTGTTATTGTAAATATTCAGTTCTGATTTTGGGATTTTCCCCCCATTTGTACATGTACGTGAAAATATACATGTATTTTTTCTTTTTATATGAAACGTGAATTTCGTCACTGATATCAGGGGCGATAACTGTGTTTCCATTAAAGGTTAATGGATACTATATTATGTCTGCTTAGTTTTGTTATGTGCACTATGATCGTACTTTATAATGTGTCAATAAAAATATTTGTTCGGGTGACACATTTAATTGGTATAAATAATTTAAAAATGTCATGTCTCATTTGCATATCAAAATAGCCTGATACCACCGCGAGTCACTATCAGTAAAATCAATATTACTAAATGATTATATGTGTATAGTGGGCCTGCACTCGTAATTTTTAAAACTGGCGGAATACATGTACCGTAGTTACACAATTATACACTTATTTAATTCTTATAGGCAAACTGTTATGCCTACTAGATGGGACCACAGGTTGAAGTACATTGTAACGGACCGAGGTCTATAAATACATTAAATACGCCTAAAAGCGTCCATAAACGAAAAAAAAAAGCTAAAAAAAGTTTTGTTACTCCCTCTATAACACACACATATATATACCTCGTTCCGTTACTTCAACCTGTGGATGGGACCCCAACTTTAGCTGCAACATGTAATTTGCGAACCAGATCTCTTATTCACTATTCTGCAGAGGAAGACTTTGAATGAAAACGTAACTCTGCTACGGACAGTACGGTTGTAGATTTACTGTTCACACCTATGAACAATGTGGCTTACTCGCTTACCACATTTATCCAAGTGTTGTGAGTTTGATGCCCGGTTGGGATGTAGTTCTCTAAGCACTGTTTCATGTTGGAAAGTTGTGGAGTCATTTGCTGAGAAATGGTTAATACTGGTAAGAAATTCAATAAAAGGCTAACCATGTTTGATTGTTTGTTTCTGGGAAGCCGTCTACAGATCTTAGCCATCTGGATTATTCGTCGAGCCTCTTCAACTTCACCCTGCAGTCGAGGCAGACACCAGCAGGGCTATTGAGATAGTATATGGGCGGTTTCAGAAGAAGCAGATAAGGCAGAAATTGTTTCTCATTCTGCTGTCGAAGGACAAAGGCCACCTGGGCAACAAGTTGCCAAACACTCGCGAAATGGGAACTGATCCAGTTCCTGACCTACACGAAGCAAAATATAGTGTCGCCATGACAGACTGTCATCATCTTAAGATCAGCGACATCTGAAAATATAACGCTCGAGGAAGAGCTTGAGAAAGACAAGTTCAGTTACAAAAAAATAACCATTTAACCGGAGTACCATCCATGCCAGCGGCAGTGTTTGTGTGGTTCTTAACTCTGATTTCTGCTCTAATCATCTAATGAACCTGTTGAAAGGATGTGTCGTGAAGACATGTTACTTCTTGTGTTGATGGAATTGAGAATGAATCTTATTCACACAAGTCTGACTTGTGCAGTTTTAAGATTTGTCAATATTTTTTGAATCGGTGACTCATTTGTACATTTCTGATTATGTGACACTCGGACTAGATATTGAAATGGTCAGAAATATATTTACTATGCTTTTACACATATGTGGCTGTGACCTCAGGTTGAAGTAACGGACCATGGCCTATAAATACATTAAATACACCTAAGAGCATCAATAAGTGAGAGAAAAATAAGCTAAACAAAATGTATTTACTCCATGTGTGATATATGGGAGTAAATAATTTGTTTAGCCTATTTTATTTTACTTATTGATGCTTTTAGGTATATTTAATGTATTTATAGGTATTGGTCCGTTACTTTAACCGGTGGCTGTGACTGGAGAATGTGGTTTATGGGATTTGTGACCAGTGTAGCTCTTGATCAAATAGTACACTCCTGTAGCCTGATAATGATGTGGCTTGTTAGAAGCATGATGGAGATTTCATTGATGCAATGGTGAACAGTGCAGATCCTGTGCGGATATGTGTATCTACACTTGTCGCAAATCCCATAAGCCCCATTTCTCCAGTCACAGACACATATTTGAGCAAATTTAAAAATCGTACCCCAACCTAGAGTGATTAGCATTTAAGGTATTGCATTCAATCTTTGATTCATAAATTTCTGTTTAACGTCCACAGTCTATAAAGTCTATATTTGGTTGGTTTCATATGGTTTCAGTTATCTTCGCAATAAAGGATTTTACTTGAAACATCCAGAATAGACCAAAGACAAACTTTGTAGACTTTCGAAGGGAAACGAAAATTTACGAATTAATGATGTATTTTTGTCCTATTCATGATCATGATTATAATTGAAATCAATGCCTAATGGTCAAACTTGTCACAAATTACATGTGTACAATAAATTTCGACTTCGAAATTTGACTTCGAATGAAATGGTGCAATTGGTTGATATTGGTCATTTGCAGTGCATGATGTGACAAACAACATATTGAGGCATCATCTGTAACACAGTGCCTTCAATTATGATTCATACCCAGGCATACAAAGTATGTCGAAGTGTATATAGTTTTTGTATTTTCGTCCATCCGTAAGATTTGCGTTGAATACCCATTATATCTGCAACCGTAAATCGCATTGAGTTGAATCTTCATATACTTCTTTATCGTCATCCATATTTTTTAAACTGTAACACACCGATGTGGCTTTCCTGCACAAGGTCAAATTACTTAAAGTTTTGAAATATTTGCATCAAACATGTCAAAGTTTTTAAGTACACAATGTCTCTGCAACCGCAAGTCGGGTTGACTTGAAACTTCATATATATATTTCTTTATGAAGTTAGAAGATCAATATTTTCTTTCTATAGCCCTGGTGGGTGCATGTGATGGGTAATTTAACAATCGCGATTCATCCTTACCGGAAATCCGACTGGAGACCTGGTTTGGCCCTCACATACGTCTTTGGCATTTTGTATGTGACAGTTGAATCTGGTTATATCTCTTGTGTGAGTATTACGATTATTCGTAATCCTTTTTTAGGGAAAGGGGCCAAGTGACTTTGGTATGGTATGGACCTGGCATCAGGTCAGGTTATTCTAATTTCAGGGCTGACTATATTTTTCTCGATGAAATTATTCCGTTCTGATTTTGGGATTTCCCCCCAATGCAGCAGGTTAATACAGGATCGAACCCGTTTGCGCAGCCTTATATGACCTTAGCTGTTGATAGGCCGTTAAACACCAATAAACAAACAAACAACTTTGGCATTTGGTATCCGACAGTTATATCCTTTATGTGAGTATTAGACCATAGCTGTTGATAGGCCGTTAAACACCATTAAACAAGCATTCTATAGCCCACTCATACGGCTTTCATGCACACGGTGAAGGTGAAATTACTTTGAAACTTGCGTTAAATGTTTTGAAATATATGCGTTAAAGTTTTAAGTAAACAATTTCTCTGCAACCGTAAGTCAGATTGAATTGAAACATCATATATTTGTCTATCAACAATCAACATCCATATTTACATTTTATAGCCCACGCATGTGACTTTCATGCCCAAGGTCAAGGTCAAATTGTGTTAAATGTTTTTGAAATATTTGCATTAAAGTTTTAAGTACACAATTTATTTGCAACCGTATGTTGGATCGACTGGAAATATCACATACTTCTTTATCAACAGCCATATTTTCATTCTATATCTCACCTAAGCGGCTTTCATGCCAAAGGTCAAGGCCAAATGACTTTGCTACGGCCGAGGGTATGTGTGAGACCCCGCTCACTTGCTCTTAAAAGCAAGAATAACATATCTTACCATACTGATTTCTTTTGTTTTTTTCGGATACAAGTACTGATTTTGTGACCCGAGCATAACTGGAATTCCTTTTTGTATATTTATCACAACTCTTGCCTCACTAATATTCCAGTGTTACCTTCGTTTTTTCACGCATTGATTTTGTATCTGGCACATGGCGATATTTCAAATTTGACCTAATATGGTCCTGATATATATCAAATCGAAGGTATCGTGGGTATTGTCAAAATCGGATGATACATCATACAAGATGGCCGTCAACAGGTCATCCTTTAATTATAGATTTCGTCTTCTTCTCATGTACCGTTTGGCCGACGCTGGTCAGACTTCACAGTTGTGGTGCGTGGGTGAAGCATTTTCATATTTGTTAAAATGGAGGTTGTCGCATAATCCAAGATGGCCGTTGTAGAAAATTTGGTAAAATTATTAAAAAAATCATATCAACCATGTTAATTTTACATTATTATTATTTTTACATGAAGCTTGAATTGCCACTTTGATATCAAGGGCGATAACATTGACTATTTAAAATGTTAATGGAAACAACTATTTATTCTCTCTATTTATCTTTTGATGTGCAATGATCATATTTTGCAACAAGTCAATACAAATATTTATTCAGGTGACACATTTAGTTGATGATTTAGTTTCGCACGATGATACAACCTATCAGTAAACTTAAGATTACTAAGTGAATATTTCTGTGTAGCGGGCACTCGTATTTTTAAAACTGTTGGAATAGTTACACAATTATACTTATTTAATATTTAATTCCTGTAAAGAACACTTTGTGCCAAACAGATGGGACCTCAATTCAAATCATGATTTGCAACTTTGCTGAAGGATGGCTGGCACCCAGTCATTAAATGCAAAGGCACGACACTTGTCTTATCAGCTCATTCACAAACACCACATCATACAAAACACTTGTCACATGGATTCACCAGTGGGTGTACAGTACAAAGTCCAGTGACATGGTGTGTAATTTCATCCCGTAACATTTGGTCAGGTTTGTATTTTTTTACTTTAACCTACGTTTTCTGGGGAAAATAACTACCTGTATAATATATGTGAAAATCACTACAATGGAAGAAATTGAATGTATGTTCTCGCACCCTCTTCCAAACTCCATTCACAATTCACACCCCCTCTGCATGAATCTGGATACTCCACTGCAGTGCAAAGTCGCAGAACAATTTTTGACATACAGCCGTTTGAATGTGTACTTGTGTGTGTGTAATATTTCTCAGACTTTTTCAAGGCAATGATTTCTGTTTCGATGTAATGTATGACCTGTCGTGAATTTCACTCACAAGTTCATATTGGTGCTTGTAGGAGTATTGGATATCCAGTATACATTTTCCATGGCTTTCACATTCTGTAAAACCGTCTGGAGTTTCGACAATGAAATGGAGAAATGGCAAACATTTTCATGTGTCTGAATGTGATTATTCTGGCACTCATATCTTTGGCTTATAACGTCGTTCAAATTGTACTGCGTCAATTTTATCGAATTTAAGATTGCATATTTCATTACTTTCTTCAAAACGCCAGTTTTAGAAGTTGATGGTTTTAGGATTGTTATATCATGCACTGCAGTGCCGGTGATAAGACGCTAGGTGGCGTTGCCAAGTCGGACTGTTGTACTGTGCGGACTCACCGAAACAAACCGCCAGTGGACGCGTTACACTATGTTTGCAATGTAATCTTCCTGGGTAAGTTTATAGATCGTGGCTCAGTCAGCGTGTGACTAGATGCCGGTTTTTTTTGTTAGGGGAAGGTACTAAAATTGGGAAAATTGGGCCCGCGCAATATATAAAATTGCGCCATGCCAATTAAAGGTGGTGCAGGATGTTGAATGTAATATCTTTATAATGGAAAGACAGAGTTTAATGAAACATAACGCAGTAAATGCTTAACAGGTTGCCAATTAGTATCCCCTCGCTGATAGGCAAGAGCTGGTATATCGTTAGTCCATGTACTGCGTACGTATGTACGTACGCTAGTAACACCTTTCATTTTTCAATAACTTGTGAACTGCTTCCACGATTTTGATATTATTTGACCATTATGTGTGTCTATGGATGGAGCATGGTTTAGCATATGAGTAGACTCATATGACCCACGTTCGACCGCCCAAGGTCACGGAGTACTTTTTTATTATCAAGGCTGCCAGCGAGGGGATTAGCTTCGTTTAATGATGCCAGTGCGAGGGGATTAGCTTCGTTTAATGATGCCAGTTCTTGCATTATGGTATAGTTTGCTTTAATCTAACAATTTTCTGGTTTTGACGAAGAATCGGTTACCATGGATGTGAATAAAAATCTAAAGAACGTGAATGTATGGTGTGATACATATCATCGAACCGGTATGTCACTTCTATGGTGTGATAGATATCATCGAAATCCGTCTGTTTGCTTGGAAAAGTTTCAAGAAAATTTACTGTAAAAATGACGTCACAGAATACGTCGCATCGGAAAAGCAGGTTTGGAAACCACTGATCCCATACCCTGATATCTATAACTTTACATGCTACTTGCAAACATGTAGTTGGCCTCAATAATAATAACATACACTCAAAGCGTTCTTTTATAACATGGTCATTCATGTTATAATTGTTCTTGTTATTATTAGTGGCTTTTGGCTGTGATAATGTAACACATTTATTATAATAATTTTGCATACTTTTAATCATCAAATATATGCAGTCATTAATTATATATGCAATAATACATTTCGGGAAAAATAAATGATTACTCCCTCAAAGTATACTTTGCTAGATAAGTATACTTTGCAATGTTGGTGAAATCGGCCACATGTTGATACCATCTCGGTTGACTGTGATACAGGATCTACCATGTTCCAGTCGAAGGCGTCATCAGAAACAAATTCTGCTTGAGGAACTATAGGTATGCAACACTTTGGTTCTGTTATTGGGATGTTAGACGCTGTTGGCGATGGCTCGCTGCGCTTACGACGCGGCATCGATACGGGAGTGGCTGAACCGGTGCATTGGAACAATGGTGGGTGGGGTACAACAAAGTGAAGTGACGTCTAATTCGCAATTATTCGTAGTCCAAACATCATCCAAACATCATCATAATACACACATGGTACAACCGGCTGGATTAAGTGTAAGAATTAAATCTATTAAACAAACCTTACTACATTTATAAAGCTTATTTTCTGCCAGCGAGAAAAAAATGCCGCCATTACCATTCAGCCGGGAGTCGCTTATTCAATATATATAATTTATTTTCAATAATGATCATAGTCTGGGAAAAAATCATCAGTCCTAAATATTTCATATCCAACTTTCGCGGCCACCTTACATGTAAAAAGTCTGCATCAGTAGCGGCGATTTTTATATGGAATTATATAGAAGACTATTACCTATTACTATTAACTTTTAAACAAAGACCCAAAATAATGATGCTCTCACAGGTAGCACAACCGATTGAAAAATCACAGGTCGCATTTTAAATTTCAATTATTGTGCTTTATGCTGATGTTTCTATCGTGTTTTTAAAATAAAAACATTTTTGTCCTTTTTAGCTTTAAACGTAGTCGATAGTTTTTATATGATTTATATAGCAAATTGTGATATTTTTTTTCGATTTTCGTAGAGGAAAATGCAAAATCTCTTTTTACAAGAATAGTTACAAATAAATCACAGGTATTTTCAATTAGCTCATTCATTTTTCTATCTACTGAATCAGATATCAAAATTATGTTTCTTAAGTTAATATTATTTTGGTCCTTTTTGTACGCCCGTTTGAAAAAAACGGGACGTATTATGTATTCGGGCGGGCGGCTACAGCTTGTCCACGCAATAACTAGAGTTCTACTTAACGGATTTTGACCAAATTTGGTATACATTTTTATCACGGCAAGACGAAGACGCTATTTATTTTCAAAAATTTCCGATGACATCTCCCATTGGCGGCCATTTTTATTGTTCGCCTCGCCTTCTGTATCATTGTCCACGCGGTAACTCAAGTTCTACTTCACCGATCGTAACCAAATTCGGTATACATGTTTATCACGGCAATATGAAGAAGTGTATGTATTTAAATACAAAATCCAATTACTTATCTCCCCTTGGCGGCCATTTTTATTTTTATTATTGCCACTATGTATCCTTGTCCACGCAATAACTCAAGTTCTACTTCATCGATCGTAATCAAATTCGGTATACATGTTTATCACGGCAAGATGAAGAAGCCTATTTACAATTTACTTACGATGGTTGTAAATATTTGTATCGTTGCATGCTTTCTCTTGATTTCACGGCAATATTAACGGGATTTATACCGATTATCGAAATTAATATTGGTGAAAGAGTCACAAATTATAAAATTGTCAATTTCTGATGACTTATCGACCCTTGGCAGCCATTTCCGCACTCTCTATCCTTGTCCACGCAATAACTCTAGTTCTACTTCACCGATCGTAAACAAATTCGGTATACATGTTTATCACGGCAAGACGAAGAAGCCTATTTATTTTGACAGATCGTGACCAAATTCAATATACATGTTTATCATGGCAAGAACCCTATTAATTGTCAATGAGTTATCTCCCATTGTTAACTGGCCTTGCCTCGACGGGCATATATTGTGGCATTCGGCACTCTTGTTAGATAATAATAATGACACCATCTGTTTTCATTTTCCAATTAGCGTTTCACGGAAATTACCGAAGATTTCAGTGATACGCTAATTGGAAAATTCGTTGAAACGGGCACCTGTTTACGGTCACTCTTTAAGCTTATAATTATGTTACCCGAGGCATGACCGTGTTGTCGATAAAATTATTTGTGAACAAAGTAACCAACATTTTCTACTGATTTATAAGTTCAGCATAGACTTTGTCTCATTTTATTATCTCGATAATTGCAACTTGCATACTTAATATGATTTCATCTTTATTTGATTTGGCTAGAAATAATTAAATAAATGTAATTCCCTTTTTACATGTGCGCGGGAATTATAAGTGTTGGTTAGTTAGTTTACGTTAGTTCACAAGATTACTTACACTGGTTGTAAATATTTGTATCGTTGCATGTTTTCTATTGAATTCAGGGCAATATTAACGGGATTTATACCGATTATCGAAACTAATATTGGTGAAAGTGTCACAAATGATAAAATTGTCAATAAATGGAATTGTGGTGATTTTATTTACAGGGAATTAAGCAAAATTATCGCGAATTATTTACTGCAAACTAAACCTCCTTGAACTATATTTGTACAACAAGGGTAGACCCCGTTCAGAATGTGCGGATGTGCAGCTTGATCTGGTTATACACAGGTTTAAATCGCTGCTTTACATTAGGCTACATGTATATTGCCCGAAATATTTACTTAAAAAAGTGAGCTAGTCTGAAAATATGTATAACGAGTACATCGGTTATCTGTAAGTATTTACGTGATTTAACTAATTGTTACGACTGTGTGGTTGTTTTCTCCGCATAACTATAGTGCAGGCTTCATAATGATTAATGAGCAGTGTAAGCCATGATCAGACTCATACACGTACAAATTTTAAAAATGGATTACAAAACGGCATACACGCTGTTTGATCATAGTATACACCTATAGCAACTGACATACTGATTTGTAATTTCAGCATATACTTTGTCTTATTTGATTATCTTTGAGATAATTGCAACTTGCAATACTTAATATAATTTCATCTTTATTTGATACGGTTGAAATAATTAACATAATTCTCTTTTTACGTACACGGGAATTATAAATCTTGGTCAGACTACGTTAGTTTACAAATGTACTTACGCTGGTTGTAAATATTTGCATCGGTGCATTTTTTCTCTTGATTTCACGGCAATATTAACGGGATTTATACAGATTATCGAAATTAATATTAGTGAAAGTGTCACAAATTATATATTTTGTCAATAAATGGAAATGTCGTGTTTTTATTTCCAGGGAATTAAGCAGAATCATCGCGAATTATTTACTGCAAAGTAATTTTAAAACTAAACCTCCTTGAATTATATTTGTACAACCAGGATAGACCCCGTTCAGAATGTGTGGATGCGCAGCTTGATCTGGGTATACACTGGTTGCAATCGCTGTTTTGCATTAGGCTACATGTATATTGCCTGAAATATTTACTTAAAAAAAGTTCGCTAGCCTGAGAATATGTATAACGAGTACATCGGTCATCTGTAAGTATTTACGTGATTTAACTAATTGTTACGACTGTGTGGTTGTTTACTCCGCATAACTATAGTGCAGGCTTCATAATGATTAATGAGCAGTGTAAGCCAAGATCAGACACATACACTTAAACATTTTAAAAATCGATTACAAAACGGCATACACACATATACGGTCTGCATCCGCGCAGTCTGATCATAGTATACATCTATAGCAACTGACATACTGATTTGTAATCTCAGCATAGACTTTGTCATATTTGATTATCTTTGAGATAATTGCAACTTGCAATACTTAATATAATTTCATCTTTATTTGATATGGTTAGAAATAAGTAACGTAATTCCCTTTTTACGTACACGGGAATTATAAATCTTGGTCAGACTACGTTAGTTTACAATTTACTTACTCTGGTTGTAAATATTTGTATCATTGCTTGCTTTCTCTTGATTTCACGGCAATATTAACGGGATTTATACCGATTACCGAAATTAATATTGACGAAAGTGTCACAAATTATAAAATTGTCAATAAATGGAAATGTGTTGTTTTTATTACCAGGGAATTAAGTAGAATCATCGCGAATTATTTACGGCAAACTAAACTAAACCTCCTTGAATTTTATTTGTACAACCAGGGTAGACCCCGTTCAGAATGTGCGGATGCACAGCTTGATCTGGGTATACACTGGTTTCAATCGCTGTTTTGCATTAGGCTACATGTATATTGCCCGAAATATTAAGTTAAAAAAAGTTCGCCAGTCTGAGAATATATATAACGAGTACATCGGTCAACTGTAATTATTTACCTATAGTGCAGGCTACATAATGATAAATGAAAAGTGTAAGCCCCGATCAGACTCGTACACGTACACATTTTAAAAATCGATTAGAAACTAGCATACACACATATAAGGTCTGCATCCGCGCTCTCTGATCATAGTATACACCTATAGCAACTGACATATTATTAATGTTATTTGTGTGAATAACTTTGTAATTCCATTGATAATAGTGCAATTCACGTTCATAATGTTGATAATGCTGAACTGGCCTATATTGCTCTGTGTTATTACCAGATGTGTGCAACGTTAAATTATGAGACCCTAATAAAACGTGTTTCTCTTAAATTTGCAGTACGGCAAACATGTTATACTGATTTGTAATTTCAGCATAGACTTTGTCTTATTTGATTATCTTTGACATAATTTCAACTTGCAATACTTAATATAATTTCATCTTTATTTGATATGGTTAGAAATAATTAACGTTATTCCCTTTTTACATACACGGGAATTATAAATCTTGGTCAGACTACGTTAGTTTCAAAATTACTTACGCTTGTTGTAACTATTTGTATCGTTACATGTTTTCTCTTAATTTCACGGCAGTATTAACGAGATTTCCACCAATTATCGAAACTAGTATTGGTGAAAGTGTCACAAGTTATAAAATTGTAAATAAATGGAAATGTGTTGTTTTCATTTACAGGGAATTAAGCAGAATCATCATGAATTATTTACTGCCAACTAAACTTTCTTGAATTTTATTTGTACGAAGGAAGAATATTTAATTCCACATTTGGTATAAAATATTTGCGATGTCATTTACGGAAAACATATTTAACTTTGGAAATCATTTTCACGTGGTCATAAATGTCATTTTCAATAAAATAAGCAAAAAATGAAGATGTTCGCAAATTATTACTGTCTTCTAAATATTGCATTAATTGACTATCGCATCATATTCATCATATAGCTACGACAATTAAACAAATATCATGAATATGGCAGATATGTATTTTAAAACACGTGTAACTTGGAGTCCTATTTAATAAATGCACATGTATACTGGTAGGAATTGGGACATTATTCATACAATACTGATGTGGTGGAATACCTAGTAACATGTACGCTATCTTCCACATGCAATGGCGTTCTGACGCTGCGTAAACGGTTACCGCGAAGCGTCTAAATCCTACGGATGCACTAAAACCGGCGTAATAATTACCGTGATGTTCCCAAATCTGACTGTATAACTATACAATGTTACCATAGTTTACATAGTTCGCATTGTCATTGAGATACGACGATCGTCAGTGGATTGCATACAAAGCAACTTGAAAATAAGAACGATCATATGCACAATTCACTTTGCACGTATCTCTCCCATTATTGTCTAGTATAAATGTCCATTTAAATATGTAACGGAACTGCTAATGTCATATGCCGTCCCGATTATAAACGCTTTAATGTGAGATAAAGCATATGTAAAGGACAGTATCTAAAATGGCGTTATATACAGTTGATAATAATATTTAGGTGCGAACTATATAAACCATAACATGAAATCGTGAAATAGTAAATGCAAGCATTCCATATATAACACACTGGAAACTATTTGTATTCTCTATTTCACATGTTATCAACATGGAATGTGACTACTGTCTGTTCCACGTTTTTCTGCCGACGATCTTGTTGGAATTAAACACATTCAATCTTAAAAATATTTAAATGTAAGTACGTTTTCATCAATAGCAAAAAAGTCACCCTTTCCAAACGTTTGTTATTTAATGAAATTTCGTCAAATATTTATTGCAAAAAAAAATATTTTCCTATGGGAATTTAACATGGGGGCTAAAAACATATATTTGTTTAATAATCTTTTTAATTGTGGACAGATTTTCAAAATCTAACTTTCGTTTTCTTAGTTACATCATTGCCAAGCTATATCATGTATATAGCCACGTTTCCGAGTAAATTTCCATCTTTTTTTTTTGACTCCACATCTTCCACCTATTTTTCCTCCCATAGGAAAATCGTGTTTGAGCTATACAATCAATATTTTATGGAATTTCATGAAACAAAAAAAAAATGGGGAGGGTGACTTTTTTGTTATTTAATTTGGTGAAAAAGTACTGACATTACAATATTTTGTTTAGATTTAATATGTTTAATAGCCAAACGTCTGTCGGCAGAAAAACGTGGAACAGACAGTAGTTATATGATTTACCAATGAAATCCTATTCGGATCCATAGTCAATAAAGTTATTTCAAGGATTTGCTTTTTTTTTCCATTTCTCAGATTCTGTCCCTCAACAAAATATCATGTCACCCACTCACAGTGGCCGTAATACATGTACCAATATTGCAAATTTCGGAATAGATGCACAATTTCAAACACATTTTCAACTGTTCTGTATACAAGGTGTATGATCACGTTGTTAAAACAACAACAACAAGTACTGAAACTTCCAGAAGCCCTCCGATTCAAAGTACGTATTATTTTATTTTGTCCTTATTATATAACGTGTTTTGATGAAATATGGCGCATCAAACGCGTCTTGTTAAGCTGCATGTGTTGGTCACGGTACATTGGCCCAAACTTCTGACGTTTTTGCGAAGAATCGATTTCCGTGTCTACTGACACGGAAATAGATTCTTCGCAAACACGACATAAGTATGTGCCGAACTCCCGGGATCACCAAATGCAGCTCATTAAGACGCATTCAATTTTGCTGCGCCATATTTCATCAAAATCCATTGCCTATTAAGGAAAATATCAAATAATATACTTAAGGCCAAAATACATTTTACAGTATATAAATGGTTCGATATTTCATGAACAAGTATGAATAAAAATCTGATGTAAAATGTTTTTTAAAAATGCTGAATCTAATCTGCAACTACTGCACCACAACATTAGATGCATGTGTTTAAAGGGATTGTGTAAACAGTGAAAAGACAACAACACTCTTCATTTAAAAAAACTGCAGTAAAGAGAACACAATTTGGAAACTTTCCTAGTCAATATTGAGTATCCAGAGCATACAATGGATCGCCTACAGTGATCACAATGGTGAACTGACAGTGTACAGTACCTAGTGTACCCACCCTGTGCGTTGAACAATGTTTGGCAACGTTTTATGCTCGGGATACCATCAGGTTTTTAAACATACTTGTTCACGAAATATCGAAACATTTATATACTGTAAACTTTCTTTAGGCCTTAGGTGGCAGTGACCAGTTAGCCGCCAGTTTCGTATAATGGGCACCGGTGAAATTTATAAATATTACACTTTCTACTGATTAAAATTCATTTTAATTGTTTAATGATTTTTTTGTAGTTGATTTTGTATTTTATTCAGATTTTACATCGTATTAATTGATGAATGCTCATTCCAGGGCCATCTGACCTGTTCCCATTGATCAGAAATGGGCAAATACGAATTGAGGGTATGTTGTGACAAAAACTGATCAAAACAACAGCTTTTTCTGGGAGTTTCAAACAAGAATTTATTTCAGAGAAAACTCATGGATGGGAACTGGTTTGCACCATGATAGTGCATTTGCCTCTGGATGATGATTGAGAACACATACAACATTCAATCTGTAGTTCCGCAAGTAGCGTGGCACGGCATGGTTTTAAAGTGAATATTTTACCTCAGAATTGGACAATTTTAAAGAGGCTGCACCAAGATATTTCACATTCCTGCATAGGTAAGGAGCACTAATAGAGCAGCATATTTGTGTTTATGTAAAAGCTTCTTGTGTGTCTAGGTCACAAATGTCGAACTCATATTGCTGTCTGCCTACTTATTTGGAATATTGAATTAAATACATACTGTCCGAGGGCGTGAAATTGATAATTTTAAATTAACTGGTCACTGCCCCCTTAAGGCAAAACATGATTTCCTGAATTTGCCATTTCTGTCATTTGTTACATTTCAATGTTGACGTAATCAGTTATCGACATTGAAAATACCATTTCAGGACAGCTGAGATGTGTCTGATGAATGTTTTGAGCCATTTTAGCAGGGAAGCCTCTCGAGCTGAAAATACAACAACTAAATGGTGAAATTCTGATGTTTGATATCTTGATGATTTTCTGGACGGATTTGACTGTGTTGCACAACGATTAGCCTGGAAAGTGTAGTTGAAGGACATTTCTCTGAATTTGTGTTAAATGTAGATCTACTCAATAACAGAAATGTCTATTTTGTGTAGATTGACCGCCTTAGTCCGCACAGTTAGGACCGCATCTTTCACTGAAGGTCTCTAGTTTACCCGACTCGGCTGTATGTGTCACTTATTCCATTTAAGCTGCTGCTAGCCTGTACCTGGATGGTAGCCACCTGGCAAGAATAACCAGACCAGTAGAAGAACAAGAAATAGCATCTCGGTTAGTGTATTTTCACATTGGGCTGAAACTGGGTGGCCCGCGGTGTCGTAAACAGTGACCTGTATGCCTGCACACTTGTTTCAGAGTTACTTTTTCCATTTTTCTGACCAGCTATCCTCCCTATTAGACTCTGAAAGCCTTGAATGACATTGCCCTGCTGTGATCCACCTTAAACCATTGTCTCTCATGTGACCTTCATTCGACCTTGACCTACATTTTCTGCTAGTTTGACAAATCATTTTACGTATTTCGGTCCGTTTCGCACCAAATACAGTCACTAAGCCGACCATGCTTGTGCTACTTCATCAAGTTGTGGTACTCATATGAAGCGAATGTACATGTGACCTTCAACTGACATTGACCTACTTTATATGCTCGATTTACTCCATCCGTTTACATTAAATGTGCACTCTGTGAATGTGGCCTTGTCGCAGCAGTGGGTGTGAAATGGTAGAGCTCTGCTATCGTCTGATAGCTATTATTTTACAGTTTTTAAGTTTATTGACGAGCAATAAACACCAAGTAATATGCTACTAGGTGTATTTTTTATCTCTTAGTAGGGTCTTGAACCTACTGAGGGCCCTTGAAAGAACTTGTATGTCGGTGACATTATGAAAATGTTCAAATCTGCCGATAATTTCTCGAAAATATGCACAGTTTTTACTGGTTCAAGGTCACATACACATCTTGCTAATACATGTGAAGCAGATGTAGTGCTTGCTAAGCAGTGTAATGAAGTGCTCGTATAGTTTGCGCCTCCTTACATAGCAACACGTCAGCAGTAACACTGTTGTAGCAAAATGCTGTTTCGACCCAAATTTGACCACTTTCCGAAGCTGTATCCCCACCCTTAAAATTAATTTGTGACAGGCACTTCTACACAATATACATTTAATATTAGGTTTATTCTGTTTGGAATTGACCACCCTACTAACAAATGACAGAAAATGTGCAGTGAAAAAAATGGGTCTGCATCCTTAAGGTGGCAGTGACCAGTTAGCCGCCAGTTTCGTATAATGGCACCGGTGAAATTTATAAATATTACACTTTCTGCTGATTAAAATTCATTTTAATTGTTTAATGATTTCTTTGTAGTTGGTTTTGTATTCTATTCAGATTTTACATCGTATTAATTGATGAATGCTCATTCCAGGGCCATCTGACCTGTTCCCATTGATCAGAAATGGGCAAATACGAATTGAGGGTATGTTGTGACAAAAACTGATCAAAACAACAGCTTTTTCTGGGAGTTTCAAACAAGAATTTATTTCAGAGAAAACTCATGCATGGGAACTGGTTTGCACCATGATAGTGCATTTGCCTCTGGATGATGATTGAGAACACATAAAACATTCAATCTGTAGTTCCGCAAGTAGCGTGGCACGGCATGGTTTTAAAGTGAATATTTTACCTCAGAATTGGACAATTTTAAAGAGGCTGCACCAAGATATTTCACATTCCTGCATAGGTAAGGAGCACTAATAGAGCAGCATATTTGTGTTTATGTAAAAGCTTTTTGTGTGTCTAGGTCACAAATGTCGAACTCATATTGCTGTCTGCCTACTTATTTGGAATATTGAATTAAATACATACTGTCCGAGGGCGTGAAATTGATAATTTTAAATTAACTGGTCACTGCCCCCTTAAGTATTCTAACTTTAGACTTGGCGCGCTTTCAACACTTTCAGTCATTGTTGTTGAAATCACGTGATAATGTACCTTTGTATATGGTTCGTGTATGAGCAGGGGCGCCGGAAGCATCATAAAATTGGTCCGGCGAATCTAGTGGCTACCTACCCAAGTGTATGTTGTTACCACTCGGTTGAACCGTCTAGACGGTTCAACTGAATGGTAACAACATACATTTTTTATATATGTGAATTCCAAATATGTCAAAATTATTGATCCGGCAGTCGCCGGACCTGCCGGACCTCTTCCGACGCCCATGATGAGCCATTGTCATGTGCCCCGATTTTCATACTCAGAATCGTGTACGTCACATATGGCTATGACTGGAGAAAAGGAACGTCTGGGATTTGTGACCAGTGTAGCTCCAGTAGCCGATTTCATAAAAATTCCAAAGTACATGTATACTTATCTAGCAAAGTATACTTTGAGGGAGTAATCATTTATTTTTCCCGAAATGCATTATTTCATAAAGAACTAACGACTGCATATATTTGATGATTAAAAATATGCAGACTCATTATACTGAATTTATTATATTATCACAGCCAAAATGGCTGTGATAATGTAATAAATTCAGTATGATAAAAAATAAAAAATTATCCTTAAATTGAAAATTTCTCCCCGAAAGTATATTTTGCTAGAGACATGTAAGTATACTTTGCAATGTTGGTGAAATAGACTACTGATCTGCTAGCACACTTCTGTAGCCTGATGACTTCGGATCTGTATTGCTTACAAGCATAACGGGTGGTTCATTGTTGGAATGGCGAACATTGTAGATCCTGATCAGACTGTGTGGATGCACAGGCTGATCTAGATCTACACTGGTGGCAAACTCCATAAGCCTGACTTCTCCAGTAACAGTCACATTTGAGACAGGCCATATGATTTTGTACCTTCGAACATCTGCGTAATTTCATTAAATACGTTTAAAAAAATTACAATATTTTTCATAAATATAGTCAAAAGTTTACCAACATTTTGTAAGCGTATTTCATAAAATTACGCTAATGTCCAAAGGTACAAAATCACATGGCGTGTCTCATTTGAAGTTGGAATTATTGACAAATAACCCCAACATCTTCGCCGTGGCCACAGTTGTGTCGTCCTACATGGGGACACTGCAGGATGCTGGATTCTGCCCCCGAACACGCCACGTCATCCATTAGTATTGGTAACGTTCCCTGGCCGAAATGTGCACTACTATACGCTGTACCGCCCCTGTGGATAGATATATACGCTCGTATACTGTATCTTTCACGATTTTCTGCCTACCTACCTTTGTCAACTTTTTCATCAATAACAAAATGTCATCTCCTTAATTTTGTTTTTGGATGAAATTCCATCAAATATTGATTTTTATGATGAAAAGCTATTTCCTGTGGGAATTTAACAGGATAGAAGGAAAAAAGGAGCTGGAGAGCGATGCGGAGGGTCGCAAAACGAAAGATTTTGGCCAGTGACTCCGAAACCTGGCTAGATAGCTTGTCTTGTAAGAAAATTAAAGTTACATTTTGAAAATCGGTCCATAAATTCCAAAATTATTTAAAAGAAATAATCTGTTTTAGACACACCCCCCCCCACCCCGTGTCAATATCCAATAGAAAAATACACCGTTTTCCTGACGAGAAACCACTCAGCTCTACTTAAGATAATGCATAAACACATTTTACTATATGTTTATGCCCTATCTTCTGCATGCAAGTCAATGGGAATTCATCAGAAATCCCGGCGACGCCTATTTCATTTCGACGTGAAACATTTTACGCATGCGCGGAGTGCAGCACCAGTGAGACTGGAAGCCGCAGCCGCGAATACTAAGGAATGCCAAATCTACATGAACTCAAACAATCATTGCTAGCTCTAAATAAGAAATATGCATTTCGGGAAAAAATATTTTTAAACCTGGATTTTCCGGGCAAAATAAACATTCATTTACCATTACCGGACGTTTCAATTGGCATTATTATACTTTTATATCAAACGTGAATTGGCATTTTAATATCAGGGGCGATAACTGTGTTTCATTAAAAGGTTAACGGAACAACTATTTATTCTCTCTAATTATTGTTTGATGTGCAATGATCATCCTTTATAATATGTAGATAAAACAATTTATTCAGGTGACACATTTAATTGATAAAACTAATTAAACAAATGCCTGTCTCATTTGCCTATCAAAGTAGCCTGAAACAATCGCGTGTGTTTTCAGTAATTTCACAAGTATTTAATTCCTATAAAGAACATTTTGTGCTCAATATATGAGTGGGGGGTCCCATCTGTTAGGCACCAACTTAATGTTCTTCATAAGAAATAAATAAGTGTATACTTGAGTAACTATTCCACCAGTTTTAAAATTTACGAGTGCTCTCTATGCAGCTATAATGGTTTATTCATATTTAAGTTACTGGTAGAGACGCGCGTTTGTATCATGTATGCAAATGAGGCAGGAGATTTTTAAATTATTTATCTCAAGTAAATGCGTCACATCAATAAATATTTGTATTGGCATATTATAAAGAAACTATGACCATTGCACATCAAGAACTAAATAGAGAGAATAATTTAAATTGTCGTTCAAGTTAACCTTCTAAAGAAACACGGTTATCGGTCCTGATATCAATAGTGACATTTCGCGTTTATCAGTATAATAAATAGAGGATATTCAATCGTACATTTTGAATAGCGGGAAATAATACACGAGTGTGTGTCGGCTTCCGCGTAAGCAACGACTGAGCGTAGCGAACGAGTTGCTTGCACGGAGACCGACGGACACGAGTGTATTATTTCCGCTATTCAAACATGTACGATGGAAAATCCTATTTATTACACTTCCACGGCGGATATATATGCACATTTAGTCTATTTTTCAGATTATAAGCAATGAATTTTGATGTGCGCATGAATAGATATACAATGACGTGTTTTCCCGCGTTTTGACGTTACATTGTGTGATGTCAAATGTGACGTCATGTAAACTTTTTGAAATCCAAATTACGCAGCTGTTTCTATGAACCAGATATATTTGAGTGCATGTTTGGAATGTGTTCAATCACATTAACATTATATATTAGTCGAGACCCTTTCCAAGTTTCAAATAACTTTATTTTGACTGTAATACAAATTAAACATTTTGCGTGGTAGCTCGTGGTTTCCAAGAAAACAGGCACGCAATTACTGGTGTTCCTTTCACTGTGTATTATTTGAAAAGAGTTGACTACGGGTTTTCTCTCACAGCGACACCCAGGCAAATAATTTGCAAGAGTGTAATATAGTAAATACATGGTTAGTGCCGTCGAATATAAAATATATTCTGTTGAGCATTATACAGCTTTATTGGGGCGAGCTTTAGCGAGCCCCTATAAAGTTGTCGGGGCGAAACCGAATATATTTTATATTCGACGGCACTAATCATGTATTTAATTTATACCGCATACTAAGCTTAATTGTTTGAACGTGCGTGACATCATATGTTGACGTCAATCCCTCGTCATACGTCACAAATCTAGCGACGTCATTCAAAGTAAAATGGCGGCGCCCACGCTAGGTACATGTAGTTTCGGTATTGTATCTGATTAAATCTCCGATTTTGTTTGCGATGGTTTTAGACTACAGTTGTCATAATAGCATTGCAATCATAATGGACATACCCATGTCGTTGGTTACGTCGCATAATACTGTAAAAGTGGACAAACTTCAGCTGAACCGACAGTGATTTCGATTTTAAAATTCGCCGCCATCTTGAATTTGCTGTGGGGACTGACCAAAGGTGAAAAAAAAAAGAAAAAAAAAGGCACTTCATGTATAATAGGCTACTTCAGGTATATTAGGTTACTTCAGATATAAACAGTATTTATTCAACCCCCTTTATTATGCTAAATGTATCAATGGTTGTGGTATAAAATGCAATTTAACTTGTCCGGCAATGGTAAGTTAATGTTTTATAATCCCGAAAAATGCCATATCTAAAGAACGATGTGAACAAAGTATGTCTCCTTATATTACAACCTGTGATGTGGGAGTCCAGGTTTAAACTAGTGTCTTTAATGGAAATCTCTTTCTAACTTTCAACCAAGTTCTAAATAATAATAATGCCACATGTATAGACACAATATGTGGATGCTCAGTGTATGAAACAAAGACACCTAATTACATGCATTTTAAAACAAAACATACATGTATAGCCTTACAATGCTGAATTAAATTTTGTCGTCTGCTGTTTATGTTTTATTTTCCATTTCTATAAACGAACACATAGTTTTGCAGCACTTTAGAATTATTTGCAATCGAAATGATTCTTAAGTGCTGTCAAACCATGTTTTATTTAGAAAGAAGACAATATATAATACAACAGCAGAAGATTATTTACGTTTCCAGCATTCTAAGTTTAAACACGTGTACATACGCGAGTCCTAACATCCGACAGACGACCTGTGCGCTGTTCTCGCCGAAACTATCATCACAGACATTGCCCCAGCGACCAAAGACATATACTTCGAGACGTCCGCCGTTCACCAGCCGTACTGTAATATACATTTTAATCTCTCTATACCGAACACCCGGGGTACCGCCTCTGGTGTTTGGTACGTCGAGTTTCCACTGTAATCAATCACCAGCTATGAGAGCCACATCATGGAACTCTGGGAAGAGCTGGGCTTGGAGCTACATGTGCGGTACAGTTGAAACTCGGTATACCGAACACACTGCAGGATGGTCCCGAGGGTGTTCTGCAAAGCGATATTCCATTATAATCAATCAATCACCAGCTATCAGAGCCACACCATGGAACTGTTGGAAGAACTGGGCTTGGAGCTACATGTGCGGTACAGTTGAATATCGGTATACCGAACACCCTGTAGGGTGGTACCGAGGGTGTTCGGTATAGAGTTTCAACTGTAATACATCAATCACCAGCTATGAGAGCCACATCATGGAACTCTGGGAAGAGCTGGGCTTGGAGCTACATGTGCGGTACAGTGAAAACTCGGTATACCGAACACCCTGCAGGGTGGTACCGAGGATGTTCGGTAAAGCGACATTCCACTGTAATAAATAAATCAATCAATCACTAGCTAGCTATCAGAGCCGCACCATGGAACTGTTGGAAGAGCTGGGCTTGGAGCTTCATGTGCGGTACAGTCATAATTCGGTATGCCGAACACCCTGTAGGGTGATACCTAGGGTGTTCGGTATAGAGAGTTTCCACTGTAATCAATCAGTCACCACTTATCAGAGCCACATCTTGGAACTGTTGGAATAGCTGGGCTTGGAGCTACATGTGCGGTACAGTGGAAACTCTGTATACCGAACACCCTGCAGGGTGGTACCGAGGGTGTTTGGTAAAGAGAGTTACAACTGTAATCCATCAACCACCAGCTATCAGAGCCACGCCATTGAACTGTTTGAAGAGCTGGGCCTGGAGCTACATGTGCGGTACAATGGAAACTATGTATACCGAACACCCTGGGTGATATACCCAGGGTGTTCGGTATAAAGAGATTCAACTGTAATCATTCAACAACCGGCTGTCAGAACCACATCATGGAACTGTTGGAAGAGCTGGGCTTGAAGCGAAATGTGCGGTACAGCGGAAACTCACTATAGCGAACACCTTGTGTGGTACAAAGGGTGCTCGGTATAGAAAGATTCTACTGTATAACGGAAAACAGCGAGTTGGTAGCATATTATACAATGACACAAATTATGTTTGGAAAATTAATGTAACTGGGGTTGTCGTATAACAGTATATTTGCAATTAATCTGGCCGAGCGACCAGTTAACAATAAATATATTGTCAAAATAAAGGCAATCGCGTTAAACCCAATTACAGTAAACACAAAAAGTGAAAAGCTAATAGCTGAAACGGTGAACAAGATGGATCAATAAATGTCAATTGTAAATATTTTGTGACAATAACAGTGAAGAAAACGTTATTACTATAGTTTATATAGTGAATGTTTAATAAATTGATTTCGAGCGAGCGCTACGACATGTTTATGGTTTGGCCAGACATGTCGCGTATATATTCTCGTTTGGATGTAGTGCCGCCCCTAAACGTATGGAACGCCAAATCTACATATATTCAAATAATTAATGCTAGCTCTAAATAATGCTATCGTTAAATATTTAGAGCTAGCTCAAAATTATTTAGAGAGCTCTTCAAATATTTGGAGCTAGCTCTAAATATTGAATGCTACTTCTAATAATTATTTAGAGCTAGCAATAATTATTTGAGTTTATGTAGAGTAGAGATGGCGTTCCTGGATCGCCAACTATTCACAAACTCAAATAATTATTGCTAGCTCTAATAATTCGATTAGAGCAAACATTAACTATTTTGAGCTAGCATTAAATATTTAGAGCTAGCATTAATTTCCTGGAACGCCGAATCTACATAAAGTCAAATAATTATTACTAGCTCTAAATAATTAGAGCTAGCATTGAATATGTAATCTAATTGTTTCGAGCCAGCAATACTTAGCTAGTAGTCTGGGGGCAATTGCTCAGAATCCGGCACCTCATGTTAATTTTTCTTTTTTAGTGGTTTTGTATTCGTCTTGGATCCCACTTTCCGAAAAATCCGGGTGCCATTTTTTCGGACACTTTCAAGGTCATTTCAAGGTCATTCAAAATCAAGGTCAAAATCCTGGTATCTATGCCCTGAATCCGAGGAATTGGTTCATTTGAAGTGTTATTATCTTCGGCGGTATGCATCACAATTATTAGAAATCAACTACAATCAAGACATCTAACAACAGATATCAAGGTCAAGGTCACTACTATATTTTAAATGTCATAGAAGGAAAACGGCACCGTTCTCTTCTTCTAGTACTACTATAACAGTATGGTGTACATATATCGTTGAATTATTATCCTAGAAAATATATCTCTAGAGATCTGTAAAATAATGTTCATTCTTTTCACCAGCCACGACGAAAAGGAACTTATTTAGTTTCTTACTAGTGGACCACATGATGGGCTAGTACATTAATGCACCCTGGTATGAACATAACGTTATAGTTCTGGGGTAATCGCCATGCATGCGGCACATCGTGTTAATCTTTCTTATAGTGGTTGTTTTTATAGTATAACCTTATAGAGTTCAGCTGTCCGTCCGTCAGTCCCATTTACGTGGACAAGTCATAAAGTTTGGAAGAGTTTCTCCAGTTAGAGTCCAGTATGCCACCGGGGCATATCCATGTTTTACAACATAATGCCTAGTTATGCAATGTATTTGTATTTACTTTTGTTAAGTTGAATGCCAGTTGAAGGTCATGGAAAATTAAGAATAGTGTCGAATTGTATTTATCAAAAGAACAAAACCAGGATAAATACCATATAATGGTAATCTACTGAATATGTGTGTCAGGTTTCATTAATTAAAAGAGATCTATTAAAGCACATATCTTAGGAAATGATAATTTAAATGTCATGCTGCGATAGTAACATTTATAATTACTGATTGCTACCTACTAACTTCTAGTAAATGCAGATTATAACACAGTTCGTCATGACTCATGCACGGCTATAGGCGATAGTTAATGTGTATGCGTGTCATGCTGCTACCCCATTGTGTATTGCGCCAGACATATGTTTTCATGGATTCATTGGTCTCATCTCTGTATCTTCTTTTCTAGTTTGGATAACGTCACAGTCTGGCTAAGATGAAAAATCTAAATCAAGGTTTGTGGTAATGTAATATAATCATTATTATATTTTGGTTGGAGCGTGCTCAGTTACTTCCATACACGACTCACATTGAGATAGCATCCTCCATAATATATAACCGTGTCTAATTCTCCGAGTAAAAAGATATGTACGAAATCAAAATGAGCATGGATTAACTGTTAACCAGTCACCATACTAGAGGATCTACATAGCCAGTTTATTTCATGTAATACTAAATAATATCACCAACTTATTATTAAAATAGCAACTTTCACATAAGATACAATGCATTACAATAATATCTAGCTAACAACTCATACAGATCAACACGTATCCACAAAGGTATTTGCTTTCAGAAGCATAATGATATCCGATCATGTTTCCTAATGTACAATGGCTACCAGCAGTCTGTTGTGCCATCCGACTATGCACAATGATAGTTTATTGCATAAACCATACTGGCTTCTGATAAAAACAGACAACCAATTTGAAAATACAAGCATGAGGACAGATAAAGGACACGATTATCACATGATATGACATATTAGCATTCATTGTATACATGTATAGCCCTCAATCAGCTCTGCATACAGATCATTCTGACATATGCTCTTCCTTATAGAATCATAAGCTCATAAAAATAGCATATATAATGGTATAAGTGCCTCGTTAAAATTGCTGTCCTCCTAAATTGCGCATTTTATAGTATTGACATGTTGACATTATTTCCTATCAGTCTTCGGTCCATATTGTGTACTGCTTTCTAGTATACGTCTGTAAATAAACATGCAATGATATTGCAAACGGACAAACAACCCAGTCTGGTGACCTTCATTATGAGGAAGCTTATCATTACTGGAATGATTAAATTACTTTAAATAACCAGTATCTGTTAACTGACTTCTAAAAAGAGCATAGGATATGCAAATATCATTCTTGGAATGCTCTATTTTTCTGAATGCAGTGTATGTATCAGATTCAGCTTAACACGAATATTAATTTCACATTATGGAAAAAGATTATATCGTTGTCACTACATATTCTATAGTTTTGTATATACGGTACATTGTATTGATGAAAACTAATTTAGTCCATGCAGGTGACATGAACAGCATCACCTTCAAAAATGCTATGTAACTCCACATGCCATTCATACAGCACAAGTAGAGCCGTATAATCAAAATATTAGTCCCTGATATGGGCTACCCCTGAGCACGCTAGAAACTATTTAATATATGTGTGACACCTAGTCAAGTGAGAAAAATCCTTATAACCACAATTACAAGTAAGTACGTAAGTTAGAAAATCTGTGTAGATATTCCAATTAAGGTAATATCCTTGTGCAGTATGTTCATAAATTAAGGAGCATACATGTATATATAGTAAAACCTCATCCAGTATGTGACATAATTTGCATATTTTTCATCGCACCGTGAGTGCTGGATTCTTTAATACTGATAATGTGGGTATAGACACAGCTAGTATGTTCGAACAAATGTGTATACACTTCCAAGTAATCAATATATGTGTGATGTATGTATATACTTGACTAACAACTGTGATATAAACCATTACTATATTCATCGAATAGTAGACTCATATACATGTATTTCTGGCGTATTGTTAGAATCGTTGATATTGAATGCATGGATTAAAGCATCAACGTGAAGTTCACTATTTGACTTTTCCACTGGTCTATAATCGTTTTATTTTGGTGGCCATTTTTAAAATAAACATGATTTCCGTGCTTATTATGCCGTTGCTAGCAAAGACATCATTATCAATAGCCGATTATGTTCATTTATTTCATTTGCACCGGCATCACTAAGTTGTATTAGCCTGTATTTATAAAAATAAATGCAGTTTGATGGCCATTTAAAATTTAAACATGGTAAAGTATAAGAAACGGCATCACTATGTTTCTTATACGATACTTTGAACTACATTTATAGGTATATATACATGAAATTTCGCTCAGAACTACGTGTCTTACATACCAGCCTATCTGAAAATGTAGCCTTTTCGCGGCCATTTTGAAAATATAACCGCCGTACATTGAAAATATTTGTGTGTTTCTTGCTAGTAAGATGCAGAATATATATTATTCCGATCTTCTGAGCAATTTATACGGTTATCAATTCAATAAGAACTGCAAATTATCATATCAATATCATTATTCGGACACTAAGAGTGCATGAAGTTCAATGACCTTGAAATAACCTTGGCCATGGTTTAAACAAATGGCAATAAAATCATCGGGTGCCAACAATTAACATGAGGTGCTGGATTTGTATACGTATATGTACATTTGCCCCCGGACTATAGCTCCAAATGATTTAGAGAGCTCTTCACATGATTTGGAGATAGCTCTAAATATATAATGCTAGCTCTAATTATTAAGATCTATATAGCTTTAATTATTTTACCGTGCACACGTGGTAACATGGGCGCGTCTCGTGAACTTTACGGCAACAAGGTGTGACCTATGTGATCTAAATATAACGTTCTACATAAATTAAATGATTACTTTTATATTGCCGAAAGCGTCTAAATGTAATATGCGTTTCTTCGGACGAAATGCTGTGCTTTCATTGGTCGTGAGACTCGAGTAAACAATACATGTCAATAACAGGCTACACATGGCCCAATATTACACCACCATCTAATATTGGTTCTTCCCTTCAACAGCAGAAATAACAGAGATAATCATGCTTTGTTTAATGCTTCAATTTGGAGCGGTATGTGCGAGGACATATGGTCTGAGAATCAGTTTTTTCGGCAACTCGTATGGATATCCCCATTGTAATGCATTATAGTGTGCCGCCTGCTTTCGGAAAGGACGGAGCATATCTCACATCTAAATTTTTCAATACGTCAGCTAGTTGTTGTCATCATCGATAACAGCCTCACACCAAATTAATTTGAAGAAATAATATTTATCCGATTTCAAATTAAGATTAACGGGACTTTTTCTAAGAAATGTATACATATACACGACTCTAAGAAATGTATACATATACACGACTATAACGTGTATTTTAGTAATTATATTACTTTCTATGTGTTGCTGCAACAACTAATTGCTTTTATTAATTAAAACAAAAACACATGTCAACATTTCTGCCGAACTATTGAGTGTCAACAAAATTTCCCTATATTTTCGCCTAATTCAGCGGATTTTATATCTATAATACCGTTCCTTATGAATAGTCATGCGACCGTAAGTGCACATTGATATTCGTAAAACGGGTAGGGGGGGGGGGAGGGGGGGGGGGGGTGGGGGGGGGGGGGCGGGTGCACCGGGTATGGAAGGTTTTAGTCTCCACCCTTAAACATAAGCCGAATGAATGAATGAATTGGGTGTACCCGTAAAGTATATGACCTCTCCATACACACTTGTATATGCATGTCTGGTGAAAATAACTTAAACTTTTGGAATACCCACGCCACCTTCTCTTCTATTGGAATACCCTCTAGCGTATACTGCTATGTAGTTTTGCATTTGTTTTGCTAAATTCTTGTAACCAATGCTTTTTGTCATCTTTAGAGCACGAAGAACAAAACTGAGGTTGGTTCCATTTTTTTCAACAACTACTTTGGCCGCCATCTTGGATTTCAAAATGGCCGCCCTGAAATGCTATATTCATTATATATACACTTCTAATACGTAGAATAGTGATTCGTTTTTTGGTGATAGTCATCTTTTGACCAAAAACAACAACACCAGTGTTATTTTCATTTTCAATAACCCCCATGGCGGCCATCCTAGATTAAAAATGGCTGCCCTGAAATCGTATACAATATATTGTAATATTCATATCTACATTTATAATGCAGATAGAATGCTGATTTTCTCCGATATGCCATCTACATACTTCAAATAATAAAACTGAGGTTGGTTAAACTTAAACTTTTTCTGATAACTGGCATTGCGGACATTTTGTTTTTAAAATGGACTCTATGTAAATAATAGTTCTCATGTCTTCACTACTTACTGTCTTTAAGTAAAGTGTATTTATAGTTCAGTTGTGTTGACTGTTTTGCTACGTTTTTGGAACAAACGTTCTTTATATCATCAAATAAAGCATGAGTTGTTCCTATTTTATTCTAATTTTCAAAATGGCTGCCGTGAAAATCATATAATTCAGATATAATCATACACAACCCATTTGGACTGATTTTCCCCCAGACTATACTCATTATTGAAAGTAAATTATATATGACTAAAGTCAATTTCAAGTCACCTTTTACGACAAACATGTTAAGTTTGAAACGGCCACTGTGTGTATGCATGAATGTTCTTAATTATGGGTGCGTTGCTTTCAATCTGTGTCATCACCATCTGCATTAGAGTCTCCATCTTGTTGGTATTCCTGAAAGGCATTGCTGGCACAATCAAACTAAAAATGTGGTCAAAGGAGTTATTTACATAAAATATATACCCTATGCAAACTTGTATGCAGGAAAGTGTAGAAGAATTGTCGAAAATACAGTATTTGTGTGATTAAATGAATTTTCGGCATTAAAAACGCCATGTGCACATGTAGAGTATGTGTAGACGACGTGAGTAAAATGTCAGACGGATTGCCAAAACACTGTTGGAGAGGTTGAATACACTCTATACATAATAAATAATTGTATGCAGGATACTGTAGAAAAATGGCGATGTTGAAAATGCAGTATTGTTCCATGGTCATTATCATTATTTACGATTACCATATGGTCTTCAGAGATCACAACTCATGTGTCAATATAAATGTGATCAGTGCCTTGATGGTCCAAATTGCGTTTCACTTGTTGACATTGTCATACTATGAGATGACAAAGCCTGAGACACTTTCATTAGGGTGTGCCACAAAGGCAAGCCAATGGCTAATGCTTCCTTATAATTGATTCTCACAGAAAACAAGTATGCTCTGATTGAAAATGAATGACTGACTGTTCAAGTGGAGTAAGATCACTTGCCTTTCATATCCATGAAACAAATATTGTATTCATGTCGTCACAGATTACAGGATATTTTACTGCTACTGAAGCAATATGACCTGTCAATGAAACACGTTTCTGTCAAAACCATACTAGTTACTGATACGCTATCCCAAGAGTCAGTAACAGACATAATTATATTATAACTGTATTAAGGGTATGAATTCACAGGTACGTGTATTATACACGAACTTACCTGTCAGTGATCAAGAGTTGCAAGAAATTGCAAACTTGACTGAGTAAGATGCACAATTGATTCTGCTAGAAAAACGAATCTAAAGGGATAACTCAATTTCAGAATGAAATGTCCGCAGAAAATAGTGATGTTATGGGATTACAGAGATAAACTGAAAGGATCTAAACACATAATTCTGACTCCTCTCGAGTCCAAAATGTTTCCAGCCGAGCACAATGGCCATCTCAGCATTTTAGACATGTCTTACACGAGTGCACGATATTATTATGTTCTGGTAAACTGCTAGGAAGGTGTTCAATTGAAGACAGAAACTGAAATCCCAACGAAACTCTGATATCACACTATGTACCAGGCCACCATGACAAACTGTTGTTACAAACATCTCCACATGGAATGAAAATGTATTTCTGGTAACTGTTAACAACAACAAAAATCACGCAACATGAAATCACAAATGGCCATTGGACAGTTGAAAGGGATTTACAGTAATAATAGTGTACCAAGTACACATGTGTCAGATGAAGTCTGCAATTTGCTTACCAGGAGTTTGCTGATTTTGCAAAATAATTGGATTTCCTTAATGTCACGTGCTCTACGTAGCCAATGTCCAGTGGGTCATCTGAGCGAACAGTAAGCATTGTGGAACACAGTTTCGTAAAAACAAAAGGTGAATGTACATACCTATATTTGGGTATACTAGAATATCGAAACTCCTATAACCGGCACGGAATGATCATCTGCACAGTTGTTGATGGGACAGCGGCATCTATCCAGTTTACTGAGCACTTGTGAGCAGGTATTTCCAATACATGTTTCAATTTGTGACAAGATCAAATCCAGTCATCACCAGAGCAAGAAACGCTATGTAAGAGATACACATTGGCGATCAAGTAGGACTCCATAAATACAGCAAACTGCTGAGACCAGTTGCAGTCTGCTAGCGCAATGCCAGTTCTTACAGACTGCAGATTGTGCATCATATCGCAGTAACAGACGCTTTCTCGTGAAACAATGGAGAATATGAATGTTTACATTTGCAACGCAATATAAAATGCCATAATATATATGCACTTTATTGGATAAAATGGATGATTTGCCATATTTAATCTTCTTATTTTAAAGGAAAACACATGTGCTGACCAATATATCATTTGAAGAAACATAACTATCAGCCACAACAATACGTGATACCTGATACATGTACATGTAAATACGTAATACAACACACTTATTTCCAATGGCCATTTTGAAGATAATGGTGTCTGGTTACCACAGTACTAGTTATCAATAGTCTAAACAGTTTGTGTTCATTAAATAATGAGTATAAGCAGCAGAAACATACAAAATATAACCACTGCATTACACATGTATGATACATATTAGATTGTCAAGTTGAAATGGCGGCCATTTTAAAAATAATTAGGCCGCCATTTTAAAATATAATGAAATAATTATTCCAGTACTTCTTATTCATAATACATAATAATAAAAAACACCAGGTATAACATTGATGTTAAATATATATAAATTTCAATGGCGGCCATTTTGAATTTCAAAATGGTGGCTATACGGCTCTTAAAAAAATGGAACTAACTTCAGTTTTAGTACATGTTTTGCATAGATATGTGTTCAAATCTTTGATGAGCGATGTACATAGCACACTTAGTTTCGGTCGCCATTTTGAAGATAAAGATTACTCGCAGCACAATATCAGCTAGAAATAATCTCTACATACTGTGTTCAAAGAAATACGAGTATAACCAGAAGGAAAATATTAAATCTTACCACGACATTCAAAAATGTAAAATAAATACTGGATTTCCAATTTTGAAGTGGCGACCATTTTGAAAACCAAAATGGCTGGTATCTAAAACCATGCTCCAGATAAGGAATTCGTAATTGAGTATTGTCACTCTATCATTTGTGAAGCAATTGGGTATTTCAAAATTTTAATTGCGTACAATAAAATCACACTGCTGTTTACACATCAGCAGACAGCCATTACTGAATAGTTGGCTTCTAAATGAAAACATGTCTCGGTATTTCATTAGAATTGTCTCCTTGGAGACAATTCCAATGAAATACCAAGATGTGTTTTCATCGAAAATAAGAAAAATATGCTATATCTGCGGTCTGTTTATTGTTTTCTGCAGCAAGATAAATGTGCCATAAAATTGTTATAATTGTTTTTTGATACTCGCTACTTCTGATTTCAATTGTGTTTTAGCAAATTTGAATTGGGTATTTAAGCAAATACGCAGCTTATCTGGAGCGCTGTAAAAATGTATTGAATTCATTCTGCCAATATTTCTTGTCCATGACAATGTGTTTTCCGCTGCAAAAACACCACACATAATTACTTTGACCTCGAAATATAGATTTAAATGACGGCCATTTTTAATTTCAAGATGGTGGTCATATTGCTGATAGAAAAAAATGGAACCAACCCCAGTTTTGTTGTATGTGGTCTATAGATGAAAAACAATCTGGGTTCAAACAATGTAGCGAAACATTTCAGAAAACCTAAAATAACGACATAACAGTATAGTATTACACTACTCTACCATTCCCATCTACTAGTATAATTAAGACACGCCATGCGATTTCGTACCTTCGGAAATCTGCGTAAATTCGTAAAAGACGCTTACAAAATTTACAATATTTCCTTAAATGGCGTCAAAAGTTGACAACATTTTCAGAGTAGATGCGTAATTATATTCAGTTTTGTCAACTTTTGACTTTATTTATGAAAAATATTGTAACTTTTGTAAACGTATTTCGTGAAATTACGCAGATATTCGAAGGTACAAAATCGCATGGATTGTTTCATATGAGAACAATCACTCACCAATCGGGCATGGGTCGTTGCTACATGATGATGTCGTCTCGGAGTTGCCCGTGCAGTCCCGTCCCGTGAACGACGGAGCAGGATTTGTGCATGTTCGAACCCGTGCCCGGGTCGCGCTTCCACACGTCGCCGTACACGCCGACCAGCTTGACCAACTACCCCAGCCCCCATTGGTTGCTGTAAATACAGTAGCGTTTGATTTTGATTTGTATCAAGTTTACACGTGCCGTTTTGGTTTGACCCACGTTTGACCCACGTTTGCGCTACGTTTGACAGCAAACCAGATTTTGGTGTTTATTGTGTTGTATATTTGACTTCTTTCTCAATAAAAACACGGTTATTACATTTGTTTTATCAAGAAATGGAAAACGAAGACAAATCAGCGGCCAACACAATTTAATTCAGCATTGTAAGTTTTAAACCTGCCCTCCCACATCCCAGGTTGTAACATAGGGATACATATTTTGTTCTTTTTCGTCAAGTCTTTAGATATGACTTTTTTCGTGCAAAATAAACATGCATTTACCACACCACTACCAGATGTGTTATTTTTATGTCAAACGTGAATTGCCACACTTGATATAATTGGCGATAACCGTGTTTCCTTGAAAGGTTAACAAAAACAACTATTAAATTATCTCTATTTATTTTTCGATGCATCATACTTTATAAAAAAGATGTCGATACAATATTTATTCACTGACATGTGACGCATTTTATTGACATAAATAGTTTAAAAATTATACTGCGTCATTAGATAGTCACGCGCGTCTCTATAAGCATGATACGTAAATTAAAGTTTCTGAATGATTATACCGGTATAGTGGGCACTCGTATTTTTTACAACTGGTGGATTCGTTACAAACGTATACACTTATTCACTCCTATAAATATCAGGGGCCAGTTTCACTAAACTTCGTACGACTACGAAGTTCGTAAGTTCAAAATTGAAATCCACAATAACGTTTGTTCTGTTAATGTGGGAATGAAAATGTATTTCTGGTAACTTTTAACAACAACAAAAATCACGCAGCATGAAATCCCAAATGGCCATTGGACAGTTGAAAGGGATTTACATTAATAATAGTGTACCAAGTACACATATGTCAGATGAAGTCTGCAATTTGCTTACCAGGAGTTTGCTGATTTTGCAAAATAATTGGATTTCCTTAATGTCACGTGCTCTACGTAGCCAATGTCCAGTGGGTCATCTGAGCGAACAGTAAGCATTGTGGAACACAGTTTCGTAAAAACAAAAGGTGAATGTACATACCTATATTTGGGTATACTAGAATATCGAAACTCCTATAACCGGCACGGAATGATCATCTGCACAGTTGTTGATGGGACAGCGGCATCTATCCAGTTTACTGAGCACTTGTGAGCAGGTATTTCCAATACATGTTTCAATTTGTGACAAGATCAAATCCAGTCATCAACAGAGCAAGAAACGCTATGTAAGAGATACACATTGGCGATCAAGTAGGACTCCATACATACAGCAAACTGCTGAAACCAGTTGCAGTCTGCTAGCGCAATGCCAGTTCTTACAGACTGCAGATTGTACATCATATCGCAGTAACAGACGCTTTCTCGTGAAACAATGGAGAGTATGAATGTTTACATTTGCAACGCAATATAAAATACCATAATATATATACACTTTATTGGATAAAATGGATGATTTGCCATATTTAATCTTCTTATTTTAAAGGAAAACACATGTGCTGACCAATATATCATTTGAAGAAACATAACTATAAGCCACAACAATACGTGATACCTGATACATGTACATGTAAATACGTAATACAACACACTTATTTCCAATGGCCATTTTGAAGATAATGGTGTCTGGTTACCACAGTACTAGTTATCAATAGTCTAAACAGTTTGTGTTCATTAAATAATGAGTATAAGCAGCAGAAACATACAAAATATAACCACTGCATTACACATGTACGATAAATATTAGATTGTCAAGTTTAAATGGCGGCCATTTTAAAAATAATTTGGCCGCCATTTTAAAATATAATGAAATAATTATTCCAGTACTTCTTATTCATAATACATAATAATAAAAAACACCAGGTATAACATTGATGTTAAATATATATAAATTTCAATGGCGGCCATTTTGAATTTCAAAATGGTTTCTATACGGCTCTTAAAAAAATGGAACTAACTTCAGTGTTAGTATATGTTTTGCATAGATATGTGTTCAAATCTTTGATGTAGCGATGTACATAGCACACTTAGTTTCGGTCGCCATTTTGAAGATAAAGAAGATAAAATTGAAATCCACAATAACGTTTGTTCTGTTAATGTGGGAAGAAAATTCGTAGAAAAATTCTACGAACATTTTTGTCGTAAGAAGTTTAGTGAAACGAGACCCAGTTTGTTACTAATCAATGGGCCCGCCAACAGGGCAGCAAAGCTATGGGAAAATATAATGAATATTAACCTACCTGTCAAAATGTTCTCCATCGACGCTGATAGTGCAGTTACAGTAACATTTAAGCCAGTAATGTCGCCTTGAAACTGGTCTCGTACGGACGTATTATTATCTGCAATTGTTGATAAAACTGTCATTCACACTTGTAAGAAATAGCACATAAATAATCCATTAAGTGTAGTGTAATAAATAACTATGCAAATGAGGTCAATCCAAAAAGAAATATCGTTATTCGATAACATAATTATTGATGGTCTTAACGAACACGTTATATATACATGCATGTATCTTATGTCACGAGTGTGCTAGCTGATCAGGAGCTACACTGGTCAAATCCTCAGTACACCCCGTTTTGTCGTGAAAGAGCACACCAAGCTGCTGCAGGCAACATAATTGTCCCTACAGAGACGAACCACATGGGTTCTAAGTCGTGCTAGGGCGAATCACTCGTCCTGGGACATTGTTGTGGGTGGCGTCTTGCCACAGGCCGAGTTTTGTTGTTGTACGTGGCGGTTTGTCCCAGGCCGAGATATATCGTCCCGGCGCGACTTCGGACCAGACAGTGTTGCTGTAGATGGCGCTTTCTCACAGGCCGAGTGGTTCGCCTCATTACGACTTTTGACCTCAGTGAGACGAACACCAATATTTCAATATCACGGTGACTGCTTGCTACTATCCAGATGTTTGCGAGTTCACCTTTTACAAAGACGGTAGAATCTCTAGACACTTTGTGGAAACCTTCGTCGGCAGAAAAACGTGGAACGGACAGTAGGGAAATTGTTCTCTTTAAAGGTACATGCCCACTCACTAGGCACAAACTGTTCTTTATATCAGAGACATTTTCTGGCAAAATAAACATTCATTCACCATTACCCCATGTATTGATTGGCATTATTATACGTTTTATATCAGGCGTACATTTATACACTGATTTATTTTTTAATGTGCAATGATCATACGTTATAATATGTCGAAACCATTATTTGTTCAGGTGACGCATTTAATTAATATAAATAATTAAAAAAAATAACATGCCTCATTTGCATATGAAAATAGCCTGATACCACCGCGCGTCACTATCAGTAAAGTAAATATTACTAAATGATTATATCTGCCATAGCGGGCACGCGTAATTTTTATAACTGGTGGAATAGTGACACAATTATACACTTATTTAATTCCTACAGTTTGTGCCTACTGAGTGGGCATGTACCTGTAATAGCTCAAACAAGGTTTATACAAGGTTACGAACACACATGTATGTGGAGTTACACTGTTGACTGTTCGAAAACATTGACGTTGTTATTGCATATTTGTATGTATTTACATCACAGCCAACTCTTCAATGACAAAGTTACAAACGCTGCTCTCCCACCCGCTCCAACAGCAAACTGCCAACCAAAGATATCGTTTACAGTCTTGCACAGCTTTTTTTTGTTCACACCTTTTTACATCCCCCCATTAGGTTTACGCACCTACAGACTCTGTTGGAGTTAAATATGGTAAGGAAAAAACAACCCTAAATAGGCAATGAGTGAAATAAAAATATTGTCATTACATTGTCAAGGAATAGGTCAACTTCCCAAACGCACTGATCTTTTTCAATACTTAAAAGAAAAAAAATATCACATATACTGTTTGCAAGATACCCATTTCACTCCAGGGGAAGACGAAAAATTTGTACGGACTAGGTGGGGTAATGATTGTTATTTCAGTTCATTTCGATCTAATGCAAGGGGAGTAGCAATATTATTCAATGGCAATTTAGACTATACAGTACACCAGTCAAAATGCGATCCCAATGGTAACTTCATTCTACTAGACATCACTATTGAAAATAATAAATTTACACTTGTATGCCTGTATGGACCAAACTCAGATGATCCCCTTTTTTTTCAGAACATATCAAAAGAAATTGATGAAATGAATAACGATAAATATATTTTATGCGGAGATTTTAACCTTGTTTTGGACCCAGATTTAGACTTTCATAAGAATAAAAATATAAATAATAAAAAATCTAGAGAAAAATTATTAGAAATTATTCAAGAAAAATATTTAATCGACCCTTTTAGAGAAAATCACCCCCTAATGAGAAGGTTCACATAGAGACGACGACAGCCTTTTCAGCAAGCAAGACTAGATTTCTTCCTCATCTCTGAAAATACTTTACCTTCAATTAAAAACTGCATCATTGAAAATAGCTACAGATCTGATCATTCACCTGTATTGTTAAGTTTACGTTTCAACAATTTTATAAAGGGAAAACCACTATGGAAACATAACAATTCAATGCTGAAAGACATAAATTACATAAACATGATTAATGAAAAATTGAAGAAATAGAAAATCAATATGCTATTCCAATATATAACCGAGAAAACTTACATGAAATACCAAACAACGAATTGCAATTCACAATTAACGATCAACTTTTTCTAGAAACACTTATGATGGAACTACGTGGAAAATCTATTTCTTATTCTTCCTTTATAAAAAAAGAAACCAATCAAAAAGAAAAATCATTAACAGAACAAATATTAGACATGGAAAAACAATTAAAGAAAGAAGACATGAATAAAATTGAAATTTTAAAATTAGAACTCCAGGAAATTCGTAAAATTAAAGTAAATGGTTCAGTTATTCGATCAAGGGCTCTAAATATAAATGAAGGAGAAAAAACAACAAAATATTTCTGTGCACTCGAATCTCATAACTTTATAAGTAAAACAATACCAAAACTTGAAACAGAAAATGGCAAAATAATTACAAATCAGTCAGAGATATTAAAAGAAACAGAACTATTTTACACCAAACTGCATAGCAATAAAGACACAGCTGCTTATAAAGATTTAGATTTGGATAATTTTTTGGAAAATACGCATGTACCAAAATTAAATGAAACAGAATCAGAAAAACTAGAGGGATTAATCACAAAAACTGAACTAGCCTTTGCACTAAAAAACATGACGAACAACCGTAGCCCAGGTACAAGCGGATTTGCATGCGAATTTTATAAAATGTTTTGGCATAAACTGGGTGATTTCATTTGTAGGGCAATACATTATAGCTATCAGAAGGGTGAACTATCTATAACTCAACGGCAAGGTATAATAACACTAATCCCAAAAGAAGATAAATCTCGACATTTTCTAAAATATTATATACCTACATGTATTTCATTATTAAACACAATTTACAAAATGGCATCAGCATCTATCGCTAATAGAATAAAAACAGTATTAGACAAATTAATAAATGGGGACCAACAGGATTTATTTCAGGAAGATACATGGGGGAAAACACTAGACAGGTATACGACATTATGCAATATATTGAAAAAAACAATATCCCAGGACTTCTTCTTATAGACTTTGAGAAAGCATTTGACTCTGTATCCTGGAACTATATTCATAAAGTACTTCGTTACTTTAAATTCGGACCAAATATTAGGCAATGGATTACATTATTCTACAAAAATGCTCAACTATCAGTTAATCAACATTGTAACCTCTCACCTTTTTTTTCAATACATCGAGGCTGTCGTCAGGGGGACCCACTCTCACCGTACATTTTTATCTTATGCGCAGAAATACTTGCAATCAGAATACGCAAAAATCATAAAATTAAAGGAATTAAAATAAATGGAACAGAATATAAACTAACACAGTTTGCAGATGACAATAGTGCCCTCTTGGATGGATCAAGTGAATCACTAACTGAAACACTTAATGAACTGGAAATGTATGCCCATATGTCAGGACTTAAAGTTAATTTTGATAAAACACAAGTTATTTGGATTGGGGCAAAACAATTTAGCCAGCCTCTCAAAATGAACTTAAAAACAATTTCAACATAAATATAAACTTTCTTCAATATATGGCCTTGTCAAAGCAATAAAAGATTGGGGTAAAAGTTTGAAACTTATCAATATCGAAAAAAAGTTACAAATGCCATTTACTCCATACAAACTAAAAATATACATAAAAAACAAAACCGGGACAAAAGACATGTACCTCGCATTAAACTCCAATTCTGAAACTCCAGCTGGTAAAATTAAATGGAACTCCACCTATAATTTTAACAATGAAACATGGAAGAAAATATATTTATGGCCGCATACCATAACAAAAGACACAACTCGAAAATGGTTCCAGTACCGAATAAACCACAATATTCTGGCCACAAATGATTTCCTAAATAAGATTAAAATTCTCAGTAGTCCATTATGTACATTCTGTAATAATTTCTCGGAAACAATAAAACATTTGTTTTGGGATTGTAAGGTTAAACAAAACATATTTAGGGAACTTCAAGAATGGTTAGCGACCAAAAATATAACTATTACAATTAACGAAAAATCATTCATCTTTGGGATTTACGAAAAAACAATAAGTATATTCAAACAATTAATATTATTATAAACTAAATACTATCTCTATTATTGCCGGTGTTCAACAGTAGTACCAAGTATCAGCATACTGAAGCATCGAATTCAACTATTGTATGAAACATCCAGGAAGGCAGCAATAATGGCCAACAAACTTGAAAACTTTACAAAAAATTGGGAAGACTTTATCATTTCAAAAATTTCAAAAGTTTAATTATGTAACAAAAATACCAAAATAAGATTTCATCTTCAGCTGAGCTAGTTGCGGGTGCTATCTCTAATCTCTGCTTTTGTGCGTTTTATTTGTCTTCCTTTCTTTGTTTTAACCCCTTCCACACCCCCTCCCCACTCCTCATTCCACCTCATATTATAGGTTTGGGAAATAAAGACATTATAAATATGAATCTAGTAGAAGAATATAATATACATAGAGTAATACAGGTTCAATCAAAGACCATGATCTGACGGAACCAGCCGCGTTTTGTTTTATAATCAGTGTGGGAACAGATTGTACATAATTGGTTTGTCAATACATAATGTGACCATCAACTTTAACATTTAACCCTTTCAGCCCTAAATAACTGGAATGGATTATATATAATATGTTAATTTTCGGTCAATTCCATTCAACACAAAATACTTTTCAAATAATTATTTATAATTTTTTTTTTTTTTTTTTAACAAATATGAAAACTACTTGCAAAGAGTGCAGATCCTGATGAGCCGGCTCGTCTGGATCTACACTGTTTAAAAACACCTATATAAATGGCTGTAGTGTTGAAAGGGTTAATACACGATTTAAACATGTAGATGCACAGCAGGATTGAACTTCACTTTTTACAGAGTGGGGCTGGTTCAGTTGGATCATGGGTAATATGAATGATAACATATAATCAATTACATGTATTACATATGCTAAATCAAACTTTGGCTCTTGCAGCGCTGGAGAGTGACATTGTCATCTGCGGGTTTATTATAAGTATTATTGTCTTTTTTTTAATAACACGTGCAACTTTTTATTGAAAATTCAGGTATCTCATTAATGACGATTCTCATGTACCACTCAACCATGAAGTCTTAATAGAACAGTGATTTCTACCCAGTACTGCAAGAGCAAAAAGGGGTGAATATCTGTAATTGCATATTTTGTATTTGTATCTGACTATTACATGTATATTATGTACGGTTTGTGGGGGATGGCCCCGACCCACCACAAACCTATTACGGGGAAAATAAATATTTAAAAAAAAAAAAAAAAAAAGATATCGTTTATTTTTTTAAACCAATTAAGTATGAGCCGTCCAGTGGATACGCAGCTGTATCAGATACACCAAGGACGGAACACATTTACATTGGAACGTCAACTGGGCCTACGCTACGGAAAACAAGATGGCTGCCAATGTTCCCGCCAAAACACCTTCGAGAAGAAAGAGATTTCTCAAGAACCAGCGGAGACGGGAACGAAGGCACCAAGCAGCGATAGAACGACAGGCGGCAGGTAGGCCGAGAGGAAACTCACCTGCTGTTTAAACTTCTACTACAACAGAAGACACTACATCCACAGAGGATGATTCCGACTGCGCCGAGGCAAAGCACTCCCGGGACACCCAGGGAATGAATGGTCTACGACAAGGACACCGCCGAGAACGCGTGGAGAAGAGCGGATGGACACAACTGCCACGTCGATGATGCTTTCACCGCTATCGTCAAACTACAACATTCTACTAGGGACTACATTCGACGTCGTGCAAGAAATAGAGCCACTATACGATGATATCCACATCGGACGGGTCACATCCGTGGATACCACCGAGGTTGTCGCGTCAATGAAAGTTACAGTACAGACGACCGATCGAACTACCAACATTGGCTACCAACATTGGCACTCTGTTGACCCGCACAGCTGCTACGTGTATCACTGCCAAGAAACTGCCCGCCGTCGCATTATATAACACAGAAGACTTCGCGAATACGGACACTTGGATTGGCGGAAGACCAGTGGATTGTACAGACCTTATCGACGGCAAGACATACCAGATTACGCAGATGGCGGACGATACTGTCGGCAACAGTACTGCCAAGCTACTAAGTGCACTACTTGAGTACTAGCGTAACAACGAACCCCGTTGAAATCTGGCGAAGGGGCTCCAGCAGGCGTGGCACCCGGGGTAGCATCTGGTTCTACCCATGAAGCCCTTGTGAGTATTGGTTCTATCCAGGAAAGTTAAACAAATCGCATTTGCTGGTGTGGCGCCTTTCTTGGTTTTTTAGACCGGGTATGGACGTGCCTTAGAGCCAATTCCCACCATTAAATGTAAGATGAATACAATAGAATACCACCTGCCGTTGCCACTCTTTGTTTAACCACAGGATAGCCGCAGTAACAACGACACTTCCAAGTGTTTCTTTTTGATATGTTATCTCCATTTTTGGAGATAGCATATTATGTCACACACATTTCTATGGGGGCAGCCATTGTCATAAACGGCGAGTACGACCAAGAAAAGAGTGCCATGTGCCAACTTATCCTATGGCATTCTGGTCTGTCTTGCTTTGTATAAAAAACTCTACATATACTATTCTCTATAGTTTTCACAGTTTTGGACTCAGTTTATTAGTTACATTTTCGAAAATACGAATCAAGACATTTCGTGCGTATAAATACAGCAGCTATTATCTTATGGTCTCACGGGACAGTACGTATGGAGCTAGCTACAAACAAAACTTCGCCTCCGAAAGTTATCTACGGCTACAATTTGACCCATTCAAAAATGTCCAAATTTAGTTAACTATATTTTTTTATACCTTTAAAGAAATAATCGTTGGTGTAGAACTAGTAAATTGCCAACAATAATAGAACAGGGAAATCATCCATATTTTCACTAGCTTTTGTTCAACATTCAACAAAACGTAATGAAGCTTTCAAATTTACAAGATATACATGTAAATGTCAGATAACCACATTGAGACGGTAAAATAACCAATTTCTGCATGTGTATGTTCTTTATTAATAATTTATGAATACGGCGTTACCAGTTTTATACTAACATATCAAACACGCCAGATAACCGATTGGAAAAATCACTCTTCCATGCGTTACATTAAAGAGATGAGATTAAATTGCTACGATCGCGATAGGTATGGAGCGGGGTAGCAATTTTGTTTCTATTACGGAGCTGGCAGTAAAAGGGGTAGGGGGGAGGAGGGGTGAAGGATTTTCTAAATATTTCAGTACTGACCCTGCAAGTTACACCAGTGTGATTTACAAAATTAACTTACCCCACACACCGATCAGTTTTTGTGGAGACAACATATTTCAGTACTTTGAGTATACATGGTTGCCCCATTCTAGTATTTTTAAATACAACAACTGACACATGTTGGCAAGATTAGCGCAGGCGGTGGTGTATACTAAATGTTCTTTCACAGCAATGAGGGCTCGTAGTGTCCCTTTGCAAATATTTGTAGAGATCAGGGGGCCGTTTCACTGAACTGCGTAAGACTAAAATGTTCGTAAGTGCAAAAATATGATAGTCTCTAAATTTCACATTAACAATGTTGTTTTGTAAACAATTATTGGATTTACATTTATTTAGCATAGGCTGCATATGCAGCCTATGCTCAATAAATGTAAACCCATCAATTGAAATTTCCAGACGATCCTAAATTTGTACTTACGAACATTTTAGCCGTACGAAGTTTAGTGAAACGGGCCTCAGGTCCTGTGGTTTTTTTTAGCATTTATTTATTGACGAACAGAGCAAAAAAATAAGACTGCGAACAGTGTAGACCCAGATCAGACTGCACATCAATGCAGTGCGATGCAAGTCTACAATCAAAACTACAATGTACGATCTCTCATTATCCACGTGTAACCATGTACCTGAAACTGAATGAGCTTCCAAGGACGCCATATTGACTACGGTTGCGTTAATGGTGTTGATGGCGCCCGCCAAGACATCAAGTCTGGAATCTACAACGTCACATGATACACGACACGTGATTTTGTACCTACGAACATGAGCAATATATATCATGAACATTATTTACAAAATTGACGATATTTTCCGTAAATGACATCGAAACGTAACGAAAATTTCATAGCAAATGAAACTTTCCTAATCATTTGACATCATTTACCGAATACATGTATATCATAGTTAATATATTTCATGAAAAATCGCACAGATACAAAATCACGTGGCGTTTCTCCTGTTGTTAGTATGTGGCTATGACTGGAGAAATATGACTGATGGGATTTGTGACCAGTGCACACGACTGTAGCATGATAATGATCTGCATTGCTTGTTAGACGCATTACGGTTATTTCATTCATTGTATTGAAGGAACGGCGAACAGTGTAGATCCTGAACGGATTGTGCGGATGCACATGCTGATATGGATTTACACTGGTCGCAAAACCAGTCACCATATTTCTCCAGTCACAACCACATATGCATTGCGGTTAGACACAGTGAATTTCACTTTATACACTGTAAATTACCTATATCGATAAATTGTACCATTTTATTTCATCAAATTCCATATAGTTTATGTTTTATTCTACTATTTATTGCTATACACTGTAGAGGGGAGATAATTTGACAATGTATTTCCACTATTACTTCACCAAAAGCACAATTCGGTTTTTGGTTGGGAAATGATAATGCAATGTACTACATGTATGCCATAAACCCAAATTCTCCAGTCACAGACACATATCTGCAATCGCTTCCTGGACAAAGACCAATATGTACATATGTACGATGCTTCATGGCAGGTTGCAATTATTATAAAATGTCATTCCCGAACGAAACCTGCTATAAATTCATGTCAGGTTGACATAATGGCATACACTATAACAAAAAGATGGACAACAATCGGTGAGGTGCGACCAAATGTGTAATGTTGTGTAATTTCTGTCAGATGGGAGGCCCGAACTCGCAACCTAACGGTTAACGCCACGCGTGTCGTTATATGGTATTTTCCCCTAAACTTGGACACACCCGTCCCGTGGCGATCTTTGAACATTCAGGCTTTGTTGTTCATCTATACCGCCAGCGCTAATCTTGCCAATATTTGTCAATTATCGTATTTCAAACTACTTGAACATTGTGCTTGAAATCAATCAGTTTGATTGGCTGAGCTCAGGCACAGCCAATCAAACTGCTTGATTGAGAGTTGAACTTAAAAGATTAACGCATGCGCAGGTGTACCTATGGCTGAGTTGGCGTTTAATGCCGCCGATAGTTTCTCTAGCGTCACATTAAAGTTAGACACCTCCACCGCAGCCTATGCTCAATAATTGTAAATTCATCAATTGAAATTTACAGACAATCCTAAATTTGCACTTACGAACATTTTAGTCGTACGAAGGTTAGTGAAACGGGCCCCTGGTATCTACAATATCGTCAAACAATGGCTAACAATTTCAACTCCGAAATTATTATTGTTGGTAGTACAGTCAATCAAATTGCTTGATTGCTACGTAATATTGCATATAAATGTTCAGAAACGTTGACAATTTTGCAAGATTAACACATGCGGTGCGCGGCTGTGCACGATTCTGAGAATTTTCATTGACATTGAGTAGCCACATTTGGTCACATGACAAGAGGTAATACATGAATAAACCAACAAAATCCACCAACATCTATCCAAATCCACCAAAATACCCATATACAACCAATACTGACCATCTGTTCAAACACATGTGGAATAAACTACAGACCGACATTTGAAATTTTACACCGATTTGAAGTTTCAAACACGAAAAACGCAACACCAGTATATTCTGGAGAAATTACCTATATGAGGAGTTACATGTGTGATTGTTCATGAAATATATGTACAGAAACTCTGATCTTTTCTGTAAATGACGTTGAAAGATGACGAAATTTTCGAAAAATTCGGAATTCACATCCGCATTTGCTATGACAATTTCATCATAGTTTTCATGAAATATCGCACATGTTCAAACGCACATGGCTTGCTTCTAATCAGCTAATACGTGTTCACTTTCCAGTTGTTCTGGGTAATCACGTGACTACATACACGAACGGGTGTGGAATATCGGACTTTCAACGTTAAAACTGAAACTCCCACATCCCTGGGGCCGTTTCACTAAACTTCGTACGACTAAAATGTTCGTAAGTGCAAATTTACGATCGTCTGGAAGTTCACATTAAATGTAGCATTGTTTTCTTGTAAACAATTATTGGATGTACATGTATTGAGCATAGGCTGCATATGCAGCCTATGCTCAATGATTGTAAATCCATCAATTGCAATTTCCAGACGTTCGTAAATTTGCACTTACGAACATTTTAGTTTTACGAAGTTTAGTGAAACGGGCCCAGGTTGTAATATAGAGCACATTAAACATTAATGTATCATTACCGGACGTGCTAATTGACATTATTATACTTTTTATATCAAACCTGAATTACCACTTTGATATCGGGAGCGATAACCGTGATTCCTTAAAATCTGAACGGAAACAACTATTTATGATTTCTATTTATTTGGTGATGTGCAATAACCATATTTTATAATATGTCGATAAAATAGTTATTCATGTGACGTTGTTAGTTGATATAAATAATTTAAAAATGTCCTGCCTCACTTGCATATTAAAATAGCCTGATACTACCGCGCGTCTCTATTAGTAAATGAATGAAATATTAAGTGATTCTAACCCTATAGCAGGCACTCGAAATTTTTACAACTGGTGGAATAATTACACAAGTATACACTTATTTAAATCCTATAAAAAACATATTGTACCTACTTTAAGTAAACACACATTTAGTTAAAAAGCCAGTTGTTAACTCGCCCATTTAATAAAGATCTACATAAATGCCCCTTTACTGTGCCATCTCAACAATTCAAAGTTTTAAAGAAATCTGCGACACAATTTCTGAAATGGGGCACACAACGGAAGTACAGTACAGTTAGTATATGTTATATAGTTAACGTATTGCATTTTTAATAAATTAATTTCGTAGCGAGCGCTAGCGACCGATAAATTAGTACATGTAACAGCTATAGTTCACATATTGAAGTTTTAATAAATTAATTTCGAGCGGGCCTGTTTGCCTTCAATATGTGAACTATAACTAACTTATTGAAGTTTTAATAAATTCATTTCGAGCGGGCCTGTTAGCCTTCAATATGTGAACTATAACTAACTTATTGAAGTTTTAATAAATTAATTTCGAGCGGGCCTGTTTGCCTTCAATATGTGAACTATAACTAACTTACTAACTAACTTAGTTTTAATAAATTAATTTCGAGAGAGCGCTAGCGAGCATGCAATTAGTTTATTAGAAATTCAATATATGAACCCAGCCCAGTCGCGAAGCTCCACCCCTAAACATGATTTCTAATCGCTAAACTAGTATGTGATTGGCGGTGTGACACCAAGTGACCGCATGTGTGGGCGGTAATATGTTTTGCGTCACGTGAACTGATGACAACAAGCCGTAAACTCAGTTCTAAATATAACGCTGAACATTTAATGATTAATTTAATATATATTGGCGAAAGCATCGCAATTTGCGATTAATTGAGACGAAATGCTGTTCTGTAATTTGTCGAGAAACTAGGGTAAACAATAAATGTGAACTATAACTAACTTATTTTTGCCTCGCCCCATCGCGTACATATGCTACGTTTGAACGGAGCACCGCACCATGCACGCTTTCAAATCCCGGTGATATTAAATACGTGATTGGGGGTTTTACAACTAATCGATCAGGTACACGCGGTGACATGGCGGAAATATGTTTTTAAATATAACTTTGCACGTATTGCGACTTTTAATGTTAATTATTAATATATATTGACGAAAGCGTCGCAATATACGATTAATTGAGACGACATGCTGTGCTTTTATTGGTCGAGAAACCAGGACAAACAATAATTATCATTAATATTGCGTAACATTGGCACACGGAACACTATTTAATGGTTCTATTGGTTTAGGGGAATATTGTGGATTGTCTCCCCTCGAAAACAATACCGCGGCGCCTCGGGAGATATTGCTTCCCCGGGAGAAAATCCACAATACTCCCAACAAGACAGTCGCGTATTTATACAATCAGCCAGCACCGATCAATGTGTTATAGGAATGAATGGCCTTTTTGTGGAATTTATCGGGGTATAAACTTGGAAAAGTCACGGGAATACTGGACGAAGGCCGGAAGGCCTCGTCCAGTATTCCCGCGACTTTTCCAAGTTTATATCCCCGATAAATTCAACAAAAAGGTCATTCATTCCTTATAATTCCAGCATTTGAAATAAATTCATCAAGAAAATGTGTTTATTTTCCGTTTTCTTAAGAATTATTTTAACTGCACCTCACGGTTACAGAAAGTAGTTTGGCGTGGGAGTTTACTGGGATATAAATTTTGGACAGAGACTTGCTACGGGCCAATCAAATGTTTGGGAATTGTGTAAATATTTTTGTGCTGGAATTATTATCTGATACATACCCTTCGTGATGTTTTCTATCGCCCCGGACATTCCTGCGACTGTTAGATTTAAGCCACTTACATCTTCTATCAATTTGGGCAGCATGGACATATCTACAATAAATATGGCTGGAGAAATTGGGCTTGTTGGGCTGTGGCAGTAAAGCTGCTTACTTTTAAACACAATATTCAAGTACATTTGTATTTTGTATTCACAAATATTGGCAAGCTTAGCGCATGCGATGCTGTATATAGCGAAACTGCATACTAGCGAAATCATCACAGTTTCTGATCGTACGACACACAGTCGAACCTGTGCTAAAGACCACCTCCGAATAGCAATCACCTGGCTGTAAAGGCCACACTTTTCGGCCACACTTTTGTTGTCCCAATGGCACAATTACTATATAAATTACCCGGCAAATAAAGACCACCTGTGAAACAAAGGCCATGTTTTTTTAGTTCCCATGGCTGGCCTTTATTCACAGATTTGAATATACTTAAAATAACGTAAACGTTTTGGAATTTTATCAAATGAAATGGTGTGATTGTTTGATTATAGATTATTTGCAGAGTATGAAACCACTGGCTGGGGCGTTTGAACAGGGGGTCGTTTCACTAAACTTAGTCTGTAAATTTAAATTGATGTATGTATATGTATTGAGCATAATTATGCAACCTATGCTAAATAAATGAACATCCACTAATTGTTTACATGAAAAATACAGTTAATGTGAAATTTACAGACTATCATAATTTTGCACTTACGAACAGTTTAGTCGTACGAAATTTAGTAAAATGGCCCCCTGGTCCGTCATGTCCGGCAACTGCCGAATCAATACTTTTGACATATTTGTAATTCATATACATGTATAAAAAACGGAATGCAAATATTATTTCTGCAATTTTTTATCTAATTTATTATCAAAAGTGTATGCTGTTACCACTTAGTTGAACCCTCTCGGCGAGACGGTTCAACTGAGTGGTAATAACATACACTTTGTGTGGATAGCATGGATGCCCACTAGATTCGCCGGACCAATCTTATGATGCTATTTCCTTAATGAAGCGAAGAATAACGTGTTGAATATCTGAGACATGAACCGTACGGAGCCCCGCAGGGGACGTAACAATTCGTTCCCTCAATTTAACAATTCGTTCCCACGAATTAACAATTAGTTCCCTCAATTTAAAAATTCGTTTCGTGGGAACGAATTAATAAAAACAATCCATGTCCCCTGCGGGGCTCCGTAGAACCGAGACATAGTGCTATAAATTTGAATACTTCTAAAGGCGTTATCGAGACAAGAGACTATAGTTCATTTATGGGAAAGGTATGTTTTCATTCTTAAATGAAGATGCCGACTCAGTAGGCACAGAATGTTCTTTATAGGAATTCAATAAGTGTATAATTGTGTCACTATTCCACCAGTTATACAACTTACAAGTGACCGCTATGAAGATATAATACTTTAGTAATATTTATTTTACTGATAGTGACACGCGGTGGTATCAGGATATTTCCATATGCAAATGAGGCATGATATATTTTCATTATTTATACTAATTAAATCTGTCACATAAAACAAATAATGTATGATCATTCCACTTCAAAAATTAAATACAGATAATGAATAGTATTGCCAGTTAAAATTTGAAGGAAATACGGTTATCGACCCTGGAATATGTGTGGACATTTACGTCTGATATAAAATTTGTAATAATGCCAATCAATACGCGGGGTACTGGTGAATGAATGTTTATTTTGCCAGAAAATGTTCCAGATGATGTCTCTGATATAAAGAACAGTTTGTGCCTACTGAGTGGGCCTGTACCTTTAAAACAACAACACAGCAGACAAAATAAATACCTTTATAATTCCTATCTACTGACGTAGATATGTCGGATACAGTCCGGTTTAAGTCAGCAATTGCGCCGATAAACTGGTGCTGCATAAAAACATCTGCAGCAACAGAAATATGTGACTGCGGCTGAGAAATGGGGCTTATGGGTTTTGCGATAAGTGTATATCCAGATCAGCATATGCATCCGCACAGTCTGATCAGGATATGCACTGTTCGCCATTCCATTAACGAAACACCGTTCAAGCTTCTAACAAGCAAAACGGATCAGTATCAGCTAACAGGAGTGTACTTTTTTATCAGGAGCTATTTACGATAAGCCCCATTTCTCCAGTCACTATCACATATTGTTACATGACTGTCGTTGTTCGACACCGCTCACAGCCCTGTTCAAACATACAGCGCGTGTTGTTTGACCATGGATGTAGACAATGCTTATACCGAGGCCAAGCCAACACCTACGTAATGCATGTCACTCATGGCGTTACTAGAACGCACCATTACGTCACCAGACCAGTTCACAACGGTCTCACTGATCTTTTGAAATTGGCGCGGCTACATCACGCGACGTGTACTGTGGCCCCGGAATATGTATGTGTGAATTACAGCTGCTTGAATGAAACGGGTTATCAAAGTACCGAAAGTACTGAATATATGCTCAAATTGCATGATATTTTCGACGGAAATGTAACAATAACGTTCGACCATGTCCAGTAGTGGGTAAACGTTTGCCGTAGGCACTAGGGAAATGTTTGAACCCCAAAGCAGTAGTCACGAGGGCAATGTTTGAACCCCACGTCCTACTACGGCCTATGGGTTCAAACATTTCCCTCGTGCCGCGGCAAACGTTTACCCACGGCTAGACCACAGGTTGAAGTAATGGACCGAGGTCTATAAATACATTAAATATGCCTAAAAGCATCAATAAATGAAAAAAAAAGCTAAACAATTTTTTTACTCCCTCCATATAGACTCCATATAGAAGGTTCCGAAGTTTGCATTAGGTCAAACCCGGACATTTCTCGGGAAGCAATGTTTTCCAATCACCGTGGGTTTCCCCGATGACGTCATGTGGGTTTTCCCGATGACCTCATGGCTAAACGTACAGTCGTTGTTACACTACATATGATTGGCCGATATACCGGGAACCAGATAAGAAAACCAATAAAAAGGATCATTACAATGAGATGACGTCACACGGAATTCCGGATGAACATAGAGTGTCATGGCTTCCCGAGAAATGATAGAAATGTCTGTGCGATTAAATTTTCTGTCGTGAGCACAGGACGGGCATAAATGTAGGTTTAATCAAATGTTCGATTGGAAACAATGTTTTTTCTATGCAAAATGTTTCTTTACGGGCCGGGACGACTCAAAAGTGTATTTTGAACCCGATGTTTGCTTCGTTATATAGCAGTATTGGCCTCGGAAATGTGTCGGATCTTTTAAGACCTAGCAATAATGCTATTTTCTTTTGAAACGAAACAATCGATAGTTCGAAGACGCGTTGACATAGCGCATCGGTGAATATATCGTTGCGGAGTACTAACATTGCCCCAACATTTGCAATAGGCGACAATGATATAACTCGGTCGACGATTCGTGAGAGTCCGTTGTCTCGAGGCCGTCCGGGTTCGGGTTATTCAAAACTTCAGAACCTTCTATATGGAGGGAGTAAAAACAATATTTTGTAGCTTTTTGTTTCCATTTATTGATGCGTTTAGGCATATTTAATGTATTTATAGATCTGGGTCCGTTACTTCAACCTGTGGGCTAGACATGGTTGAACCTTATACATTGTATTTTGGTCTGGCAACTTCGAACACAATGTTTATGGTCATAAGTCAGCAATGTCTCCGATAAATTGGTGCTGCATAGAAAGATCTGCAAAAACAGAAATGTGTGACGTTTTGTTAAACGTTAGTGCGTATTAAATAATGGGTAACAATAGCCCAAAACCCATCGGCGGATATCAGGCGGAAAATTCATAAGTCTACTAACTGGATATATGGCTGTGACTGGAGACATGGGGATTATGGGTTCTTCGACCAGTGTAGATTCGCCATTCCGTCAATGAAACACCCGTCATGCTTCTAACACAATATCAGACTACAGGCGTGTGTTACTAGTATTTGATTAGTAGCTACACTGGTGAAAAATATAATAGCCCCGTTCATACAGTCACAGCCACAGACGATCATACCTGCAGCTGCATTGGCATCTACAGACGATGTCAGGTTGGCCAACGTCACATTGATGTGGCTGATATCTCCTGCCACCTGATTCAGTCGCTCAACTACAATGGAACCGTACAAAACAAATTGCATGTATCTCATTGGTCCTCTATATGAGCAATTTCTAAGACGGAACTACATGTACATACAAGCCACACTGGCATCTCTCTATCGCTATCAACCAGCGAAAAGCCGATGTGAACTGGATTCAGGGGAATGGGTGCAAAATTGATACATGGGTACCTTATGTGAGTAAAAACGTAGGCATTCGGCGTGTTTCGGCTGCTTTCATCTGAATAACTATATATAATGAACAAGGCTTATAACTTTGGCCATACACGACCTCGTATCATAACACATTCTGAAATTGTGTTAACACTAATGTAAATAATATGGCGGAAATACATAATTAGTAGAACATAATTATGCAAAGAATATCGAATTACAACTGGTTTTCCTAGGTCGGATACGACCTCGTATCATAACGAATGAAATAATGTGTTATGGCTCTAACGTCAGTATTGTAGTGGCAAGTTTATATGTTCATTTCATTTTAACGTTATCCTGCAGAAATACATAGAATACATAGAACATTACAATTTTAAACATGTCATTTTGTTATAATACGAGCTTGTGTCCGACCAGAAGCTGCATACTTTATAATAAATAACAAAGCAAATGGCGTTATTAAATCTCAAGTGAAGTATTCATTGTAATATAATCACTATTACCAGCGCCGTTCAATTATAGCAGTACCGACGGAAGCCGAAACACGCCGAATGTCTGTGAGTAAAAAAGATGCACGGGTCTCAAAATGGAGGCGCCACCCTAAGGATTGCTTGTGCGAAACATATGCGTAGTTAGTCAACGCGTGGTACATAGAGAATACCAGGCTATTGTCTTTTGATATCAAGTTTATCAGGCAAAGCTAGAAACGCGTAGGAATTCCGAGGCTCGCCGATAAATGCCTAGCGTTTCCGAGCCGAGCCTGATAAACTTGATATTAAAAGACAGTAACCTGGTATTTTATTTATCAGGTAACGTTTTATGCTCGAAAATGTATACGAATGACGTCGTTATATTTGGACTGAACGTGGACTTGTTTACGTTGCGTCATTACACTGACGTCATTCGGTAACGTCATGCGACGTCATCCGACCAATGGAACGTCAGTATATGTCAGCAGAGCGAGATACCTGATACATAGCGGCCAGTATAATTTGGTGTGGAAGCATTTCACCTTGACGTTCATGACGGCTACCAGTATCTATAGATACCTGTCATAACACATCGGCATCGGCGTACAATGCTTCACGTCGACAAATGTTCCGGTTTCCTGTCGAGATGCCACCCAGCTCTACCTAGAGCTATCGCATGAACGCAAAGTTCTTGCACCGATTACTAGGCGAACATATGTTTATGCAGTATCTTCTGCATGTATCCGAATGGGAATGTGTCAGAACTCCGGGTCCTATTTCGATGTGAAATATTTTACGCCGGTTTGGTGTGCAGCACCTGTGATACCTGCGATACTAGCGGATACTAACGTATACACGTGTCATACCTGTAGCGGAATTGGCGTGTACAGACACCGCCAGGTTGGCCAACGTCCCATTGACGTCACCGATATCCCGTGTCACCTGATCCAGTAGCTCATCTACATTGGAAACGTATAAACACATTGTATTCATTTACATCTCTCACTGTATCGCAGCACTTGATTTCAATAACCGGTAGACCTGTAATAAGTATATGCCTGTGTGTACATTTGCAATGCTACTAGAATATACTTGGATTTTACCTGAATGTGAACGGTTCTTCATCCAACTTATTACATTCATATCAAAACACGCATAGTTGAATTAGAATGGAATATAAGTACATTAGTATAATAGATATACATCATATATATGGAAGACAACATAATACAATTGCCGGAACAAGGTCATCGGCAACCCTACAGAAGCCTGACTGTGTGTATGGTGTACCTTTGGAATTAATTTCAACCGCCGTTGTCAATCCAGTAACTGTTGAATTTAATCCATCAATGTCTCTGGCCAACTTCTGTTGCATAGACGAATCTGTAACAACAAAGAGGCCATTTATTACATACTCCGTGCAGTATTATGTTCAGTTCACAGCGAGTTAATTGTCATATACTCATTGAACATATCAGTTGAAACCAGTGTTATAGTATAACACAATATGGTCAACTTGGGTTTCTGCAAATTATGTGGTATTAGCAATATCGAAATAAGTACGGTACCCGATCAGACCTGGAAGATAACACATAAAAGGTCATCTAGACAAAGTCTGGTGAGTATGCACACTGTAGTCCATATTTTCCCCAACCATAGGAACTACATGCAAAACGTTAATGACTAGCGGATACCAACGTATAACTATGACATACCGGCAGCGGAATTGGCGTGTACAGACACCGCCAGGTTGGCCAACGTCACATTGACGTCAATAATATCCCGTGTCACCTGTTCCAGTCGCTCATCTACAATGGAACCGTATGAAA
>CM055277.1:40879591-40914634 GCA_029237695.1 Conchocele bisecta
TGGAACCGTATGAAACACAGTTTATTCATTTATATTTCTCACTCTATCTCAGCACTTGATTTAAATAACCGAGATACCTGTAATAAATATATGCCTATGTGTAATTTCCCGCAAAGAATTTGCAATGTAACTAGAATATACTTGGATTTTACTTGAATTTGGACGGTTCTTCATCGAACATATTCCATTCATATCAAAACACGCATAGTTGAATTAGCATGGCATCTAAGTACATTAGTATAATACATATACATGATATATATGGAAGAAAACATAATACAAATGCCAAAACAATGTCACCGGCATCCCTACAGACGCCTGACGGTGTGAATGGTCTACCTTTCGAATTCCTTTCTACCGCCATTGCCAATCCAGTAACTGTTGCATTTACTCCAGCAATGTCGCTGGCCAACTTCTGTTGCATAGAGGAATCTGTAACAGCAAAATGCCCATTGAATACATACTTCGTACAGTATTATGTTCAGTTCACAGTGAGTTATTGTCATATACTCATTGAACATATCAGTTGAAAACAGTGATACTAGTATAACAAAGTATGGTCAACTTTGCTTTCCGTGTATTATGTGGTGTTAGCAATATCAGAATCACCTGTGCGGTACTCGACATGAAAGGTCATCAAGGCAAAATCTAGTGGTTATGCACACTATAGTCTATTTTTTACTCAACCAGTACAACCAGTACAACGCTAATGACTAGCGGATATCAACGTATAAAGATGTCATACCGGCAGCTGAATTGGCGTGTACAGACACCGTTAGGTTGGCCAACGTCCCATTGACGTGGCCGATATCTCCCGCTAACTGATCGCTAACCAGTCGCTTATCTGCCACGCGACAACGTGAACTAGACAGGCTTAATCACAGGTGTTTGAGAAGATGGTCATTGTCTTGGTGTCATGTGGGTATTTCGCTGGATTTTGGTAGATTTGGGTGGATTTCGTTGGTTTTGGATAATTTACATACTTTTGTGCAACTACTAATGCTCAAACATTACACGATACAGAAGGTGTCACCTGTTCCAGTCGCTCATCTACAATGGAACCGTATTATATAGTCACTTAGTTCTCTCAATGCATCTGATCACTTTATGTAAATAGCCGAGTGAACCGGCAATACATATATGCCTATGTGTACTTTCCGCAAAGAAATGCTATGCAACTAGAATATACTTGGATTTTACCTGAATTTGAACGGTTCTTCATCGGATATATTCCATTCAAATCAAACACACATAGTTCAATTAGCATGATATATCGATGGTCTAGTAATATAAGGTCGTAACTGCTATGCTAAAGCATCGCACTTACGACCTTATGTTACTAGACCATCGATATAAGTACATGCTCATTTGATTCTATACATATATGTGGTAGACAACGGAAACAACAACCTTACAAAAAAAGCCTGTCTGTGTGTACCTTTCGAATTCATTTCAACCGTCGTTGCCAATCCTGAAACTGTTGCATTTACTCCAGCAATGTCTCTGGCCAACTTCTGTTGCATAGATGAATCTGTAACAGCAACGTATACATGTAATACGTGAAACTCTTACCCACTGCTCACAGGTGGAAGACTCGGACCGATGACACCAATAAAATGTCTATTAAAAAAATCCCATTACCCCACCCACTTGGTCTCGTACACTACCATATTATATTTATAAAGGTGAGAATCAATATGGCTATTATAGAAAGAGCCCTCTCTTTTCCGGCTCGCACAAACACAATAAACATCGATTACATGCATGACTTCTGTCTCTGGCAATCAATAAAGGCATTAGGTGTGTGAATATACTCACTTCAAATGGCCGTTTCCAGCATTTATTCAGTTATTCGCATTTTGTATACCCCATCCAAAGCAAAGCGAAATTTGCATGTACGAAAGAATCTCACACAGAATCGGAGGCCGTCCGGCGTGGATTATCGGTAATATTTGGCCGATAGCTGATCGCCAGCTCAAACTAAAGTCGTGCACCATGACCATATACATTAGAAACTCCAACCATACAAAGTTCGTCCGATTGTGATCGTTCACCGATCTAAAAAACACTTTTTTGTCTAATTTCGTTCATTATCTGGAACAGGGTCAATGCACTATCTTCCATAATACAGGCACCGAAGCGTCTATGTAAGAACATCTCTGATTGGCTAAACCTAAAAATAGACGCGAGGACTTTCCCTTTTCAAGGTTTCAGAAGCTGATAGTACGCGAATAATGAATGAAAGCCAATGAAATTAGAAAAAAAGTGTTTTTTAGATCGTTGGTGGAGTTGTTCAGATTATTGACCCCTACACGTAAGCTGAAAATGGTAGCAGTTACCGTAGTGAAGTGACTGTATAGAAATCTTCGTACGAACATTTTTGTCATACGAAGCTTCGTAAAACGGAGCGCCGGTGATCAGAAGAACGTTACAAGACACACGACTTTCCACGACGAGCAATACTCGTCAAACTTACCTGTAGCCGATTTCACCAAAATTGCTAAGCATACTTATCTAACTAAGTACACTTTGAGGAAGTAATCAGTTTTTTTGTCCCAAAATGCATTATTTCATAACGACTAACGGCTGCATATATTTGATGATTAAACGTATGCATAATTATTATACTCAATTTATTACATTATCACAGCCAAAATGGCTGCGATAATGTAATAAATTCAGTATAATAAAAATTAATAAATTTATCCCTAAGTTGAAAATTTCTCCCTCAAAGTGTATTTATTGATGGATTTACATTTATTGAGCATAGGCTGCATATTGTTTACAAGAAAACATTGTTAACGTGAATTTACAGACTTTTGCACTTATGAACATTTTAGTCGTACGAAGTTTAATACTGAAGGCCACCTGAATTGCCAGATGCTGTTGTATTATATTATGTGTTCTTCCTCAGTAAAACATGGTTTGACAGTACGTTAGAATGATTCTACAGTGCTGTCAAAACACTTTTAATGAGAAAAAAGGGAAATACAAAATAAACAGCAGGCAGCACCTTTTAATTCGTCATTTAAGGGTCATTGCGGTCGAGTATGCTTGTACCTGCAGCCGAATTGACTTCTAAGGACATCGTGACGTTCGATAAGGTCACATTGAGGTAACGAAGGTCAACTGCCAACAGATCCAGCTGCCGTCCAGCCGCGACACCGACTGAAATGCAGGAGCCCGCTTCACTAAACTTCGTACGACTAAAGTGTTCGTAAGTGCAAAATTATGATAGTCTGTAAATTTTACATCAACAATGTGTTCTTGTAAACAATTAGTGGATTTACAGTTATTTAGCATGCAGCCTATGCTCAATAAATGTAAAGCCATCAATTGAACTTTCCTGACGATCCTAAATTTGCAATTACAAACATTTTAGTACGACGCTTAGTGAAACGGCCCCCATATCAGTAATTTATTACATGCACAACACAGTAGCGTTTGAGTTTGTGTTCTTATTGTACACCCGGGGCCTGTTTCACTAAAGTTCATACGAAAATAAATGTTCGTACAAAGATTTTTAGAAATTTACTTCACACACAGTTTGACTGAAACTACCGTATTGCGCCGACATGTGCCGTTCAATGTATATGCATGATTACTAAACATCGACTATCGGCAACATTGATACATTTTGATTTTGCACTTACGAACTGCTTAGTCGTACGAATGTTATTGAAACGGGCATCTGGAGTGAACATGGTATAAACGTGGCCCAAACGTAGGTCAAACGTGGTCTAAACGCGCATTTCCTGTATTCATATTAGGTTAATTAAATCGCAGAATTCCCGTTTGCAACGGGGTTTCGTATCCAATGAAAATGCCGTCTTTTTCATAACGTAGCATTCATACAAAACCCATACGCATGCGCATTCAAACAAAAACGCAAACGTTGCACATTCGAAGCGACACAAAAACGGGCAAACGCTTCCGGTGAAAACGCTGATCATTTTCATCCGGGAAACGTTTCACCAGTTTGCATCACTGAGCATGCGCAATGAAGATAAAACGGGGAAGCGCACAGCAATCATACAAACTGGCATTCTGGCAAAAGTAGCGCACACGTGAGCCGGACGTGGGTTAAATCAAAACACGACGTGTAAACTCGGAACAAATACTCGGACCTTACTGTACCGGTAATCTTCGAACCTTCAGTTTTTGAACCTCTTCAACAAGAGTCGTCGATGAACAATATTTGGCTCTAACATCAACGACTATGGTCGACGACTAACGTTCACCGATGGTTAAAAGTGTTCAGTTGTTCAGTGGCCCACAGGGAAGTTGAAGTAGCTTCAGAAATGGCTAGTAGGAAAGTTATTTCTCCAGGCTTAATCATACGAGTGAACGATAGTCGTCGGTGAACAATAGTCGACTCTACGGTGCTCTAAGTAATGCCTCATAGTGTACTCTACATTCATTAATAAGTAACGTGTGAAGATATTCATGCATGACATAGATTTCATATTCCTTTCCACAGACTCGGACAATCCCGTCACGTTGGGGTTTAATCCAGCAATGTATCCGGCCAACTGGTGCTGCATAGCACTATCCGAAACATGCAGACCGGCATGTGCTAATGTAGTTCTGAGTACATAACTCTAATTACATTTAATTACACTGCATTATATAAAGCGGAAAATGCTAGTGCCAATGATACAAATGTGGAAATTATAATATGGCTCTATTAGTTGAGCATTTCTAGAGTCGACACACTAGACGTACGTCATATGCTTTTGTCCATAAGAAGATGTTATGAGAAATAGTTACAGAAACTGTAATATTGTCTTTAAATGTCTATAAATGACGTCCAACATTGACGAAGTTTTCATAACAAAATAAGATGTACATTCACTATTCTCTGGCCAGACAAATGCACAATAATCCACTAGTCAATGGTTTGGACATTAACTCCTAATTTAGACTACTGTCTGTTTCACTAAACCTGCCCAAATGTTGCGGCCATATAAACAATTCGATAATATTAAATTATATCAAAATTTAAGAATGGGCCTTCCTTTTATTTCGTGAAATTTGGTAAAATATTTATTTTATTAAGAAAAATATTGAGTTGTCTAGGGGAATCTAACATGGGGGAAAAGGAAGTAGAGGAGTTGTGGGAGGAGTCAAAAAACAAAATACCTGGCTAAATAGCTTCGGAATTAACTAACTAAGAAAATAAAAGTATGGAGATTTAACATGAGGAAATTTTTTTAACGCAATAAAATCAATATTTGACCAAATTTCAGGAACTATAAAGAAGGCGCATTCTTAAATTTTGATAAAATTTAATATTATCGAAAAACATATTGTTTTTGTATTGTTTATATGGCCGTAAAATTTGGGCAGCTTTCGTGAAACAGACAGTATATATGATTTAAGCTCCAATACGTATTTTAAAAATCAGTCCAGTATTTCTGAAATTCAAAATATTTAACATGGGGAAATTGTTTTAGCGCATTAAAATCAATATTTAACAAAAGTTCAGGAATTAAAAAAGGCTCATTCTTAAATGTTGATAAAATTTAATATTATCGAAAAAATATTGTTTTTGCTTTGCTTATATGACCGTAACATTTGGGCAGCTTTCGTGAAACAGACAGTAGGATTTAAGCTCCAATACGTGGGAATTATTATCAAAAACCATAGTTTTCTCAATATTTTACAGAACAAAGATACAATTATACATTTATATATATGAGCATGGCATGAGAAATTTGCATAGTGTATATACAACAAAAAAACAGTATATTCAGCATGTGTGGCAGCTATTGGAGGAAAATGGTTTATGGGACTAGGAAGCAAAAAGGATCTTACGCTAACGCATCTCTGTGGTTTTATCATGGCAGATATAGTATGCTGGGGACATGATGGGTGTTTTTATTGTCCGTATGGCTAAACAGCGTAGTCCCTAATCAGGTTTCGCGAATGCGCATGATAATCTGGGGCCACACTTGTTACATACCTCATAAACGTTAGTTCTCCAACCACATCCACAAATATAGAAATATGAGAAAAAAGGGGGTGGGGGTGAGATAAAGGAAAACTAAGTGATATGAGGAGAAAAAAATACAGGCCAAAAAAAAAAACGATACAAAAACCTGGTACGTCCCTATAAAATAAGAAGATTGAAATGGATTTCTCAGCGCAAATGAAAAGACGTATAAGATAGATAAAAAAAAGAGAAGGAATGAATGAATTTCCAGCCCGTGACAAGCAAGTGGTACATACATGTACGATTTGCCCTTACACATGATGTAGCCCCATGTCACTCGATGCTACGATTTAACATAGGGCTAAAACATGTTTTTCTTAATTTAGACGGTCCTGCTTAAACACATCCATATATGTATATACATATATATATATGTATTAGATATCAATGTGTTCCCACTTATTGTTGTGTTTATCCAATTTACCTTGTCTTTGAGCTATTATTTCTTCAATCTTGATACTATGCTTCAAGTAATGCTGAACATTATTACAAGACAACTCGTTTGTGTTATACTTACATTTGCATATTTAATATTTGGCTAAGAGAATAATAAATTGCGTTTGATAGACATATGCACCTATCTCAACTTTTCCGAAAGAAGTCTTAAAACAAATATTTCTGTTGGGATACCTTTGTCTGTTAAAAACCTGCTAATTTGTGACCAAGAACTTTGAATCATAGTACATTCCCAAAACAGATGATTGAATGTTTCTATTTGCATGTTACAGACATCACAGATACTTGATTTTACGATATTACATACGTTTATTGGTTCTTATAATTCTCATTAAATGTTTGTACTGGAAACTCCTAAGTCTTGTATATATTGTGTTTTGCATAGTATTTAAATATATTTGATTCCAGTTAAGAGTTTCGTCTGAAAAAACATTGGCCCTTTTTTGTTCTGATTTGATGCGTTCGGTCTTCATTTTTTCCTGTTGAATGTATATATTTGTAGATTTACTACTTTTGTGCTGTATTAATATTTTCTGTTTTCATTTGTTCAACCCATCTTGTCGGTATGCATCTTATTAAAGTGTAGTATGTTTTTAAAAATCTGTATTTCTAATAGAATATATATCAGCAACATCTTGGAATCTATACAACTGTTTTATCCTGAAATCGTAAAGATGTTCAATGTTCCTTATGCCTTTTTCATGCAAATTCTTATAATACAGTGTTTGCGATACGTGTTTAATATTTGCGTTGTTCCATATTATCTCTTTTTATATAATATTATTTTGTTCTGAGAAGATTATTTTCGACCATGCCCTAAATATATTATTTATAAACTTTTGTGGATGAATATGTTTTACGTCATCGTCCTTAATACAGCATTCAAAGATAAAAGTTCCACCATACCTCTTTAACTGGTCTATCTATTGTGTTTCCATATACCGGTATGTTTCTCATCACATAGTCGTTTAACCCAACTTGCTTTAAAGGAGGTTATAAAACAGTCTATTTCAATCATATCTATTCCACAATGTTCATTGCTTTTTTTGTATTTATCTGGTTTAGAATCCCATAAAAAGTCATATATTATTTTCTTGATATATTTTATAATATTCTCTGTTGTTTGAATAATTGTTGATGTATACATGTATATTCATTTTGGAATAGCGAATGTTTTCAGTACGTTTACTTTTCCTATCAATGTTAGATATCTCTGTTCAATTTCCATTTGTTTAAACAATTTTAAATTTTGTTTTTATCTTCGGATCAATATTGTACCAGTTGATCAAATTTGCACTATTTGAAAACGTAATTCCTAGCGTTTGAGCTTTATCCGAAGTCCACGCAAATGTTTTATTGGGCAGGTAATGTATAGACGATTGTCTTAAGGATCCTACTCAGAGAATTGTCGATTTTTTTTATATTTAACAGCAGTCCTCACATTTTTGAAGATTCTTCTATAGTCTGTACAAGCTTTGTAGATGATAGCTCTGAACCCTCAGTAAGAAAAGTTGCGTCGTTTGCGAACATAGTGTTTTTAATATTTTGATTGCATATGTTTACTCCCTTTATATCCGCATTATTTTGAATGTATTTTGATAATATTTCAATTGCTATTATGAAAAGATATGGGGATAGAGGACAGCCTTGACGTATTCCGCGGCCTATGCCAAAACATTCTGAGAGATGACCATTGTTGCATACACTGCTTTTTGCATTCGTATAAAATAAGGTAATCCATTTAATAAAATCATCTCCAAAATTAAAATGTGTTAATGTGTTTGCATATACCCATGATCAACACTATCAAATGCTTTTTCAAAGTCTGCAAAAAATAACAACCCTGGTTTACTTGTTTCATTCAAATATTCTATGGATACAAATGAATAAAAGTATAATAGTTTCTCCGATATATCTTCCCTTTATAAAACCAGTTTGCGAAGCATAAATTATGGATGAGATCACTTTTTTTAATCTATTGGCAATATATTTTGTAGCCATTTTCTAATCTACATTTAGTAATGATATAAGTATCCAGTTGGATAATAAAGACAGTTCTTTGTTCAGTGTAATTATACTTTGTACTTTGCAACTGTAGTTTCTGCCACCAAGTCCACACTACTATTATATTGCCCACTAAGGTTTAACTCTTTGCATGCTGGGAAATGTGTGGGCTATATATAGTTAAAAAATAGCAGACGACACTTCAGTTATATTTTCTTTCTTATCTCCCTATAAATATCATGAATATGTCTTGAAATTTCATTAGAATTGTGTCTGGAGGACGTATTTCTAATGCAAGACAGAGAGATGCCCACCGCTAGCATGCAAAGAGTTAAAAGTACATGCCCACTAAGTAGGCACAACATGTTTTTGTTTTATATCGGAAACATCATCCGAGTCATTTTCTGGCAAATTAAACATTAATTCACCATTACTCCACGCATTGATTGGCATTATTATACAATTTGATATCAGACGTAACTTTCCACACTAATATCAAGGGCGATAACCGCATTCCCTTAAACTGTTAACGGACATTACTATTGATTATCTGTATTTATTGTTTTGATGTGCACTTATCATACTTTATAATCTTTCGAAAATATTATGTTTTCGGGTGACGCATTTAATTAATATAAATAATTAAAAAATATCATGCCTCATTTGCGAATGAAAATAGCCTGATACACAGCGAGTCACTATCAGTGAAATAAATATTACTAAATGATTATACCTGTATAACGGGCACTCGTATTTTTTAGAACTGGTGGAATAGTGACACAATTATACACTTATTTAATTCCTATAAAGAACAGTCTGTGCCTACTGAGTGGGATGATACTTTTAAGAAAGCTACAGTTTGGTTTCACAAACGGCAGTTGTATTCTGAAACTATAGTTTGGAGTCCAAACTCGAAATTAGGTTTTTATTGGAATACGATGACATGGCAGTTGCTGGTAAAATGTACAACAATTGACCAACCAATGGTTTGTGAGTCTAAACTTTGTCTCTCAAACCATAGGTTAGATATTTATTATGCACATTCAAAGCGAAAACTTGGGTTTGAGGAGCCTAAACCTATGTGTATGTATGGGCATTGAGCTTGCCATACCATTACAATACGTGTAGTTGGGCTACGGTTTGAGTAAATGCATAAGCATGGCGTCGTCAAGCAATATTGCGGTACCGTGAACAGTGAAACAAATGATGTTAAAAACAAATGAAACTGAGTTTACATGATGCAATATGTAACGTTTTCGAGGACGAATTTCACTTCCTTATTGAATGCTCTTTATATACTGAGTTACGTCGCACATATATTCGTAATTATTATCTAAAAAGACCAAGTATGTATAAAGTCGTTGAGTTGCTTTTATCTGCTAATAGGAGCAATATTAGAAATCTCGGAAATTTTATTTCGAAATCGTTTGAAAAACGGTCTGAATTCTTGTTGCAGCTGTGAAATACATGAAGATAAAGAATGCAATTACTTCATATATGTAATTATATCACTATGTTAAGGGTTTGGCATCTCCATCCACAAGCGCATAGAGTAATAGTTGTTCTTTATAATACTGTATGTGGCTACAAAATTGACATATAACCCCATTATAATGCCATTTTGCTATAAGCGAATAAGTTTATGTACCGTACCATGTATGGTCACATAACCATATTCTCGAAATAACTTTGTGTCTACTCTCCTACACGGTATACTTAAACATAGGCTTTATTATTATTTATGCTTTTTATTGTATTAATTGTGCGTATGTCTTAAACGTCAAACTGATAGTGAGAAGAACTATATGCAATTACTTAGTATGGTATTGCAAAGCCTTCTGAGTGCATGCTCCGGGTGCATGCTCGGGTTTGGCGATTTCGAGTGGACGAAGTTGAGCATAGCTCAGCTTTGGACGGTCTAACTTGCTGATGTCGATCGTGGGAACGGACCGTGTGCTCGGAGAGCTGGATATCACGGTAACTACATGGTATTCACATCGTGGGCCAAAGAATAATGCAAATGCATTATAGTTTGGCACGCATGATGAATATGCATGTATTTACTAGTGAATCAATACATACTTCACCACTGTTTGTCATCTTGTGATAAATATTTTTTATTATATTGTATGCTCAAGGGCCAGTAGGCCTATTGCTGAATAAACATTATCATTACCATGATATCAATGTTTAGAGTATATGCCAATGCACGGTACTTCAACTAATCGGACTGTATGCATTACGCACCACAATAAACACACCAGTCGATGTTTTTATTCTTTAAAAGGGCATATCAGGATTCCTTTAGAAAACAAAAATAACATGTTTTGATCATGCCCCTGTGTAAAGTGGTTTAATAGAACATATATGACGATACTAGGACCGCTGGGTAGTTTCATTTTAACCCATATACACGTATGTACATACATATCGGAGTTCCTATCGTGTTCTGTTCAATATAATAGAACATCTGATACTTATATACCGACATCGGTAAAAATTGAAACAACCCAGCAGTCCTAGTATCGTCATATATCTCCAATTAAACCACTTTACACAGGGCCATGATGAAAACACATTTTTATTTATATATTATTTTTTCAAAAATTCTGAGAAAAAATCAGCGGTCCTAGTATCGGCATATATCTTCAATTAAACCACTTTATACAAGGCCATGTTTGTAGTTTTCTTTTTTTCTCTCAGAAACTCCTGATATGCCCCTTTAAGTACAATCATGTCATACCTGCAGCTGAATTGGCGTGTACAGACACCGTCAGGTTCGCCAACGTCCCATTGACGTGGCCGATATCTCCCGCTAACTGATCCAGTCGCTTATCTGCCACGCAACAACGTGAAATAGACAGGCTTAATCACAGGTGTTTGAGAAGATGGTCATTGTCTTGGAGTCATGTGGGTATTTCGCTGGATTTTGTAGATTTCGCTGGATTTCGTTGATTTTGGATAATTTACATAGTTTTGTGCAACTACTAAATAAATGCTCAAACATTACACACTACATAAATCGCCAATTATCTACCCTTCCACCGTTCCAAACTTTGGGCCCTTTTATACACTCAAAATACTGTAAATTAACGTATTTATACGCGTACATCACGGGAGATGACGTAAACCGTATGTTGGAAACAATGCACACAAACCACCAGATATACCGAAATAACCGATAAAACACCGAAATATGAACCGTTCTTCAAGAACCTGTGGGCTTAACCCTTTCAACCCTAAGGAACTGGAATGGACTGTGATATGTTAATGTTCCGACCAATTCAATGGTCACAAAATGATTTTCAGATTCGTCCATTTATGAAAAGGGGGTATTTGTTGTTCTCAAAAATATGAAAATTACTTTCAAACAGTGCAGATCCTGATGAGACGGCTCGTTACGAGCCGGCTCATCTGGATCTGCACTGTTTGCATAAACAGATATAGCGGCCTTTCGGGTTCAAAGGGTTATTAATAGGTTACCGAACTTGGAAATCAGAAGTAACTTCCCTAGAACAACTTCCAGTGCATTCTTGACGTGAGAATTGACGCAATTGGTGATGTTTGTCGGTGTGATGTCGCGTTACTTATATGTGGCTGTGACTGGAGAAAGGGGCTTATGGGATTTGTGACCATGTGACCAGTGTAGCTCCAGATCAGCTATCACACTCCTCTAGCCTGTTAACGATCTATATTGTGTGTTGGAAGCATGGCGGATGTTTCATCGATGGAATAGAGAACAGTGCAGATCCTGATCAGACTGTGCGGAGGCACAGGCTGATCTGGATCTACACTGAACGCAACCAACATAGTCCCCTTTTCTCCAGTCACAGTCACATAATCAACGGGATGTCGAATCGATCAATGCAGCCAATTTAACGATGAGTTGGAGATGTGGGCTGCGGCCATAACGGACTTAGCACCATTCTTCGACTGGGTCCGTCATGCATTTTGTATACACACCTACCAGTATATCGATTTTAAACGTGTTGGTGTTTCATATGTGGCGGTGACTGGAGAAATGGGGATTATGGGTATATCAGCCTTTGCATCCACACAGTCTGATCAGGATCTGCACTGTTCGCCATTCTATCAACGAAGCATCCGCCATCCTTCTAACATGTGCTTAGTTACCAGGCTACAGGAGTGTGCTATTTGATCAGGCGCTACACTTACATGTATCACAAATGCCATAACCCCAATTTCCCCAGTCACAGACACATACACAGCAAAATGTGTCACATATGCAATTCATATGAACAAAAAAAATAATATGATATTCATATGTAAAACATATGAAAAACATATAAATTGCATATGACATTCATATGAAAAGTACCGATATAAAATTCATATGATATTCATATGAATTTCATATAAAGACTTTTCATTTGTATTTCATATGAATAATTTGCATATGAATTTCATATGAACATATGTTACATATGCAAATCATATGAAAAGTTTTCGTATGAATTGTATATGAAATTGTCTTTGAAATTCATATTAAAAACATGAAATTAATATGCCACACATTTTGTAATCTATAATGTTTTATTTGCATTACGTACATGTATACTATATGTGTGTAACACTGATCATACCTTTAGCATTCCTCAAGACGGATGTTGACAGTTCAGCTACAGTGAGATTCAAGCCCGCCATGTCGCCGACCAACTGGGATAATCGGTGCTGTATAGATATATCTACAATATCACAAGCTTATTCTTACATGCTCACATATGGAAATGATCTGCAACTGATTTGTAAGATCTACGATATCTGCTAGAAATGACGTCGGACGTTGACGAAAATTACAGAGCCCACGGCTACAGAGCATTCGGTGGAATTGGGTCCTTATGCTGAACAAATGAGTGAGCGTAGCGAAACGAGTTTGTTTAGCGGTAGGACCTAGCAGGAGGGAATTAGTTCAAGGTAATCAGTTCACCTGATTAAATCAACATTTTCTTACATTTCTCACACGATTCTTCATAAAAAGAAACAAAGCTAATCAAGCGTAAAATATGGCCAAGAGTTATACGAATTAATATCTGGAGGAATGCCGTTGTGACGGCGACGGTCTCGAGATTCAGCGGATGTGTCAGACAACATGATTTGATTGGTCGAAGGAAACACGTCGAAACTAAGTTACTGACGTCATTTCCCTATGCAATGTATATGGTAAATACGAGAGTGGTGTAATTCACCGTTAGATTTCAGTAAACGTCCGACTGAAATGTAAGAAATAATAGTAAATCAGTCATACAGCCATATGCCATGCACACACGGTATACCTGTTTCTGCATTAGCGTCAAAAGAAGCCGTGAGTTTGACCATGGTTTCATTGACGCCAGTGATGTTCCCTGATAGCTTGGCCATTGTTTCTTTGACGCCAGTGACGTCCCCTGATAACTGTATCAGTGTCATAGAATCTGCAATAAAATCAAAGTACTGAAAGTACTGAACATAGGGTACTACAAGATTAAACTAGATTGATTGATTGATTGATTTATTGTTGGTGTTGCAGTTTCATTAACCCTTACAGGTACATGCCCACTCAGTAGGTACAAAATGTTCTTTACATCAGAGACATCATCTGAGACATTTCCTGGCAAAATAAACATTCATGCGCCATTATCCCACGTACTGATTGGCATTATTATACATTTTATATCAGACGTAAATTTACACACTGATATCAGGGGCGATAACCGTGTTTGCTTAAAATGTTAACGGACATTACTATTTAATCTCTGTATTTATTTTATGATGTGCAATGATCATACTTTAAAATCTGTCGAAAATATTATTTTTTCAGGTGACGCATTTCTTTAGTATAAATAATTAAAAAATATCATGCCTCATTTGCATATGAAAATAGCCTGATACCACCGAGCGTCACTATCAGTTATACACTTATTTAATTACTATAAATGACATTTTGGGCTTACTGAGTGGGCATGTACCTTTAAAGCAATGGAAACGACAATTGTCGTCTGCTGTTTTAAATATTTTTATATTTTCTCCTCAAAAACATACTGAGACGATTCTACTGCGCTGCCAAAACAGGTTTTTAAAGAGATTAAAATATACAAAATGAGCAGACGGCAATTTTATGTTTCAGCGTTTTAATGGTTAAGGGGTAAACTATTGATATGGCACAACTTGAAGTACAGTATGCACTGCTACAGTATGTACCAAAACATTCAACAACATTACAGATTATGAATATCAGAAAGATACGGTAACACATATACAATTAGACATCATCAATTCAAGTATACAGATTCCAGATATCTATGATCATTATAGATATATTGAAAACTGATTGAAGAGCAATAGTTACAATAATTCCGCCACGGAAGCGGTGTCGCGCCTGAAAATGCCTTATCGGTACATCGCCAAGTTTACTTCTGTTTTGTGAATGAAATAATTGGCCCCGGATCGTGTATATTAAAACATACAAATGACGTCATTGGGGAAACCGCCGACAAAATTTTCAATGTATGGAAGCCCAAACTTGTTAGATTTTTTGTTGTCGTATTTCAGTACTTGCATTAATATGGGTATTAATATACGCTGGATGTGTTATACTGTCATTAATTTGTTCCCTGGCTGTAAGTTATCACCTTAAATACTGACTTATTGACCCCCTTCCCTGAACGTAGAATTGACACTCATGTTGGCGTGTATTGGCCACCATAGACAAATGTCAATCAGGCCGAATTCGGGAATGCCACTAAAATCCGCTGTAAATCATCGATAGAGAGAGAGAATGAGGATTAAACATCAGTTGGACATACACGTGCGAGTTTTGTTTCGCACAGGTGTCGGGTGAATTTAAAAATAGGCTGTCGGAAGGTCAAACTTGATGTAGTTTGTGTGTTAAACGCGTCGCTTGTTTCGGAGAGTATTCGGAGGGGAGTTAACTCTGTTACTAAATTTAGCGATGACCGCAAATGGGGGCAAATCACGCGCAACAAAATAATCCGATGTATTTTTGTACGTAGAACATCCGTTGTTGATATTGTGCAGTGCAAGTAGTTTTTCATAATTTTATTTTCAATTAGCGGTTTCAAAACTGCATTGAAAGGATGAGTAACACAATGCATATGGTATAATCAGAATCTGCACAAAATATCACATATCACTACGGAGGAGCCCATCGAGGGGGGTTGGGGCGTGTTTAAATGAGCCACTCGAAACCAATACACAGGGTATTAGGTACACTATGTAACAAGGGACCCGTTTCACTAAATATCGTACGACTGAAACGTTCGTAAGTCAAAATTTAGGATCGTCTTTACATTTCAATTGCTCAATACATGTAAATCAAATATTTGTTTACAAGAAAACATTGTTAATGTGAAATTTACAGACTATTATAATGTTGCACGTACGAACATTTTAGTCGTTCGAAGTTTAGTGAAACGGGCCCCAGCTACTGTAAGGTCGCGGTATCACCGCATCATTCGTTGAGGATACATGTACATAACTTTTAAAAAAACTCCCGTATCGTCAGCTGTTGCGCTATGGCGGACGATACGGACGTTTTTGAAGGGTTACTGATATGCAGCTACATGTACCACATCTTCTCGTTGAACATCGTGATGGTATCGTGTTGTGTTTTCGGTGAGCACACAACGTGTGTCCAGCAACCAACTGGCATCATATGTTACACCACACTAATTAGATTAAGGACGCGTTCTATACCTCATCATCAACTGATTAAAAGAGAATTGCTTTTAATGTGATGGGATATATGTATTACATACACAGTTGAAAGCATTAGATGTCGGGGATAATTGCATGGATTGAGATTATGGGAATTTGAATTGTGTGGACAATTGTTTATCAACCCGATATATATAATTTATAAACATGACTAACAATTAGCATCGCCCACTCTATGTGAGTTATTTAGGGCTGAACGGGTTTTACTATTAGATATATGTAAGTAAACAAATCGTATTATGAAATGGACTGTATCAGTACCATACCACAGCTGGAAGACTCGGACTTGTGACATAAAAATGCCAATTAAGAAAATAAAAATTCCTCCAACCTGGTGTCGTACTGTACGTTGGGTTTCCCAAGGAAAATGAACATACAGTACAACACCGGGCCCGTTTCACTAAACTTCGTACGACTAAAATGTTCGTAAGTGCAACATTATGATAGTCTGTAAATTTCAAATTAACAATGTTTTTTTTTTAATTATTGGATTTATATTTATTGAGCATATGCTGCAATGCAGCCTATGCTCAATAAATGTATATCCATCAATTGAAATTTCCAGACGATCATAAATTTGCGCATACAAAAATTTTAGTCATACGAAGTTTAGTGAAACGGCCCTCAGGGACCCGTTTCACTAAACTTCGTACGACTAAGAAATTCGTAAGTACAAAATTAAAATGTACAACAAAGATCGCACCAGGAGCCTATTTTCGTGAACCACATTAATCTGTGAAGGGAAAATATAAAAAATATTCATACTAACTTTTTATCGTACGAAGTTTAGTTTTGAATGTACACGTTTATGTCACAAGGCCGATTCTTGCACCTGTGCGTCATACCTGTTGCTGCGCGTGCCGCCGCGGAGGCCGACCAGCTCACCAACGTTATATTCATGGCAGTTATGTCCCCTGATAGCAGGTCCATCCGGGAATCTGTAGCTGACGTCACACACAACACAATCAGGGATCACGTGATTTATATTATAATAGGGGGTGGGAGGGATGGAACTGAATAGTTACATACAAATATATATTACATGCTACCCAGCCTGAGTGATTTCCCGTGATTCTGGAGGGATGTATTTCCTTAAAGGAAATATTTCCTCCTAGACGTTAGCGAGACGTAATTGACGTTACGTTTTGACGTCATTTTCGGCGAAGAAACAATTCACACGCTAACGTCAAAATTGTCGATTTTGAAAACGTTATAAGCAGGTAAGAGCAAATTTCAAATTTCACATTTCTCGAAGAGCATGTAATATACACTTTATTCCACTACCATTTTGTACTACCGGATTTATTTCCCTTGACATCTGTAAATTCGACAAAGAAACTCGTGCTCCGCACTCGTTTCTTTATCGGATTTCCAGATGTGTCGGGAAATAAATCCGGTATTTCAAAATGGCAGTTCAATAAACTATATGTATTGCATAAAACGGGCACTCGCATTGTGTTGACACAGTGTAATACAAGTCATATTACACTAGTGTAATAAATATGCAAATACTAAATTTGCTAAACTACTTGACTGATTTCCTTAAACTCGTTTGATAAATATCATGTACCAGGTATATTTAACCTCCAGATAACAGTCACCTCTCTACAACAGCCAATGTTGTGTTTTTGCCGTAAGTGGCTGTTTTAGAGAGTTTGCACTATACTTTATAATTGGTATAACGGGATTTAATGTATATTTGATGATTAAAAGCATGCATAATTATTATATAATAAAAATTAATAAATTAATCTTTAAATTGAAAATTTCTCCCTCAAAGTATACTTTGGTAGATAAGTACACTTTGCAATGTTAGTGAAATAGGCTTCGTAAGCTTATGAGACGGGCACCATGTTACCACATGTAATGCTCGATTCGGTGTCAATCCGCCAATCATATGATATTATGATCATCGTAATTGGAAAGCACGTTAAGGGCGGAGCTACATGTACATTAAAACAAACATATACACGAGAATTGATGGATTTACATTCATTTAACTTCGCACGAATAAAATGTTTGTAAGTGCAAAATTATGATAGTCTGCATACGCAGCCTATGCTCAATAAATGTAAATACAACACTTGTTTACCAGAACATTCTTTACATACTATCATAATTTTGCACTTACGAACATTTTAGTCGTATCAAGTTTAGTGAAACTTATCCACGATTGAACTGTTCATAACAATGTCATAAACCCTTAGTACAGCCCTAACACAATCCTGCCACCGTACATTTGTTATGGCCAGGACATTGTATACGGTGGTAGTACGAATTTAGGATCCTCTGGAAATTGATGGATTTACATTTATTGAGCATAGGCTGCATATGCAGCCTATGCTCAATAAATTTAAATCCAATAATTCTTTACAAGAAAATTCTTTACATACTTTGCACAATCCTGCCACCATACACTTGTTATGGTCAGGGCCATGTGTACGGTGGTAGTACGAATATGTAGGATTGATTTACGTTTGCACTACAGGTTGACCACACTATGACTGTGCCGCGATTGTTTTGGAACAGTTAAAATGTTGATGGTCATTCCGGGACCACCAAGATTCTCCAGTAGCTGATGTCACCTAAATTGCTAAGCATTCTTATTTAGCTTATTCTGAGGGAGTAATCATTTATTTTCCCCGAAATACATTATTTCATATAGAACTAACGACTCCATATATTTGATGATTACAATTATGCAGAATTATTATACTGAATTTATTACATTATCACAGCCAAAATGGCTGTGATAATGTAATGAATTCAGTATACTAATTTGGTCAGAAAATATTCTATTTCCTTAAATTTAAATTAATAAATTTATTCGTAAATTGAAAATGTCTCCCTCAAAGTGTACTTAGCAAGATAAGTCTACTTGGCAAGTTTGGTGAAATCGGCTACAGGATTCAAGATGAATGTTGATCTAGCCTTCTATCGTGTCTACGACATCATACCAAGATTCCCGAAGATTTGTGGAATCGTGGTGACCCTCCTTAGAATCGGGATAGTGTGACGACTGAGGCTTAACGGGCAATATTCTCGTAGCACAGGACTCCTGGGTGCCGTTTCACTAAACTTCGTACGTCAACTAAAATGTTCGTAAGTGCAAAATTACGATAATCTGTAACATTAACAAGGTTTTCTTGTAAACAATTATTGGATTTACATTTATTGAGCAATAAACGTAAATCCATTAATTGAAATTTCCAAACAATCTTAAATTTGCACTTACCATCATTTTAGTCGTACGAAGTTTAGTAAAATGGTCCCAAAACCTTTTATTAACTACCTGTTATCCGGTCACTGCACGAAACCTGCAACTCCGCTACGGTCGCCTTCAGGGCAGCTAGGTCACGTGAAAACCGCTTCACATCCGAGCCATCTAAAGAGGTTCGAATTGTTCGCATGAACCCCCTTTTTGCAGCCAGCATATTTTACATAAATAAAGGTCGGTGATAGCCATGTTCAGTGCATGAATGAGCAGACAGTATATTATTAAACTGTCCTACTAACAAAACACAGTCAAGCGACGCCAAACGTTTTGAAACATGCACATTTTCAGAAATAAACTTCTGAAATTGATCTTTGACGTCATTGTCAAGCATAATTTGTTTTAAAAATTCAGAACATTGTTTGTCACGTGACATACATTGTTTCAATTCCAGACGATGGCTTTTCAAGCCACCAGCATATACCAGTAGCCGATTTCATCAAAATTGCTAAATTTCCTTATCTTGCTAAGCACACTTTGAGGGAGAACTTTTCATTTTAATAATAAATTAATTAATTTTTATTTAATGAAATAAAAAAAATTCTCATCAAATTATTATACTGAATTTATTACATTATCACAGTGATAATGTAATAAATTCAGTGTAATAATTCTGCATACTTTTAATCATCAAATATATGCAGTTGTAGCATGGAGCTCAATATGAATAATGAATAACGGGGAAAATAAATGATTACTCCCTTAAACTATACTTAGCTAGATAAGAATGCTGAGCACTTTTTGTGAAATCGTCTACAGGTTGATCACAGGAGAAAAGGGAAGTAGGAGGGAACTATGGTAATTGGTAAGGTTACAGAGCAAACCCAATGGTGGTGTCTCCCACCGGAAATATACTCTTCATTCAGCAAAGGTTGCTGGCTATCGCTGATGCTGCATCCCGCGCTGGAGTAAAATGTTTCACGTCGAAAATTCCATACGAAATGTCACTTATATCTAACATGTCTAAAGTGCAAATGTCTTGCACCGATTACCTGACTAAAAATGTTTAATGCAGTACTGCTTATACATGTAGCTGAATAGGAATTCGTCAGTAATCTGGGGGCCGTTGCGCTAGACTTCGCACGACTAAAATGTTCGTAAGTGCAAAATTAGGATCGTCGTGAAATTTCAATTGATGGATTGAACATTAACAATGTATTTTTGTAAACACTTATTGGATTTACATTTATCGAGCATAGGCTGCATATGCAAATGTAAATTCTTCAATTGAAATTTCCAGACGATCCTAAATTTGCACTTGTAGTCGTAGGAAGCTTAGTGAAACGGCTCCCCGGTGCCTACTTCGACGTGAACCATTTCTCGCCGGCACGGAGTGCAGTACCAGTGGTTGTTCTCTGTTTACAAGGTACATGTATGTCATATAAGTATGTACCTGTAGAACTCGCACCAACTTTCCCCGGGAGCTCGACATCTGTCTGTGGTAGGCTCTTCACGTCCGTGGGTGCCCGATCATGGCTCGTGCCTGCTGCAATGAGGACTCGTAGCGAGTTATTTCCCTTTGTAAATCTATTTATAGAATCCGGTCCTATACAGTATTTCAGCGTTTATATCTTATTGAATAGCACAACAGTTGGGGTTTGCGAACAGAGTGGACCCAGATCGCACGACACACCAGTGCACTCTGATTTGAGTCTACCCTGATTCATGGTGAATGATCATGTGGTTATGTTATCACAACAACAACAACAATGTCTGAAAGTGTTGAAAGCGCGCCCACTCCAAAATAAATATTATTTTACATTTTCCTTAATATGCAACGGATTTTGATGAAATATGGCGCATCAAACGCATCTTCATGACCTGCATTTGGTGGTCTCGGGACTTCGGCACATACTTACGTCGTTTTTTGCGAAGAATCCATTTCCGTGTCAGTATTGACAATACACACGGAAGTCGATTCTTCACAAACACGACAGAAGTTTGGGCCGAAGTACCGAGATCAACAAATGCTGCTTAACAAGACGTGTTTGATGAGCCATATTTCATTAAAATCCGTTACACAATAAGGACAATATAAGAAAATGCGTACTTTGCATTGGATGCGCATTATGGACGTTTCAGTAATTGTTGTTGTTGTTGATGTTGTAACCACGTGATCATGCACTTTGTGATTGCAATAACTGTAATAAGTGTGAAAATATGAATCTGGCAAACAATGCAGTCCTTGATCAGATTGCGCAGATATGTAGGATGATCTGAATCAACACTAGTCAAACACATTATAATGGTTCCTTTAAATAACAAAGCATGGTGCATTCGCCCTTTTTGTCAATGCATAATGCCCTAAACTAAACAATTTAGACCGGATTTCTGTAAATAAATTCGACGGGAGATAACTAGCTACGATCCCTCAGTGTAATGCTCGGTCACGATCTGAACCGGACCACAAGTGGCATAAAGGTTGTTTGTGTTTTGATAAATGGGTTTGTGTGTTTAGCGTCCAGTGTTTTGGCTCTGCACCGTTCACCAGTTCATCAATGACAAACCCGTGCAAATTTTGAATCATCTCGGAATGCATGCAGCCTATGCTCAATAAATGTAAATCCATCAATTAAAATCCAATAATTGTTTACAAGAAAACATTGTCAATGTAAACTTTGCAGACAAACATAATTTTGCACTTACGAACATTTTATTCGTACGAAGTTTAATGAAACGGGCCCCAGAAGGCGGATTGGCCACACATGCCAAAAGCCCCATTTCTCCAGTCATGGCGACATCTAGCGATCAGAATGCGGATTGGACACACATGCCAAAAGCCCCATTTCTCCAGTCATGGCGACATCTAGCGATCAGGAGGCGGATTGGCCGCACATGCCAGAAGCCCCATTACTCCAGTCCCATGCTACTTTCAGAAGGCCATGTGTCTGAGTTGAGGGGGTGGGGCGTGTGCGGAGGGCGGTTTGTTGAATATGTACTTGAAATTACGCATTTATTATTACTTATTATTTATTACGCTGGTGCTAAGAAGGCAAACAATTGACACAACTGGTGCATACATTGTAGCATTCAACAACATGGAATCGCGTTGGAATTCTTAGGAATTCTTATTTTAGGCTCGTCGAGCAATTCCTACCGTTTCCGAGCCTATTAGACTTATACAAAACCCTGTTGTGTTTGTTCATACTCATACATTAATGTTGGTGGCCCATCTATTAGGCACAATATGTTAGTCAAGTTTTACTATGTATCTCCTGTCCAAGTATTGATTTTCCATTTTCTGTCGAACATTAATGATTAAATCTGATAATATGCAACTTATTGGAGTCGAATCTTGCAATATGTGAAATAAATGCAGCGCCATACTGGACACCGATTGGCTTATAAAGTATATCGAACTGTTTTTAACATGTGGAAAAAAGAGGTGGAGAACCTGGAAGAGGAGTCGAAAAACGAAACATTTTGGAAATTGATTCTGAAATTGGAAATGATCTAACTAAGTAAACAAAAGTTCCATTTTGAAAATCAATCCACTATTTCTGAAATTAGAAAAAATTTCCCAAGCTAAATCCCCAGACATCTTCACTCTGTGAAGATGTCTATGGGGATTTAACATATGGAAATATTTTTTTCGTTTCGTTTTTTCCATTACTGACTATGTTTATATATTAATATTACAACTAGCTAGCACATGCACCGGCTGTTGGAAGTAACTGTTCTGTGTCATGTGCTGTGTTTTGACGTTCATTGGGTGACGACTTGAGCTTTGATATTCAAACAATAAACATACGCCATATCTAATTATTATGGAAGCGTCCTGGTGCCAATGATAAATTAGTTTTATATCCTAATTAGGATATACTAACTCCCAATTAGGCAATATAATCTCCTAATTAGGAGTTAGTATCTCCTAATTAGAACTTACCATCTCCTAATTAGGACTTATTATATCATAATTAGGAGGTAGTATCGCCTAATGACTTAATATCTCCTAATTAGGACTAACCATCTCCTAATTATGACTTAGTATCTCCTGATTATGACGTATTATCTCCTAATTAGGACTTACTATCTCCTGGACTTACGATATGTGTCAATGCTGAAAAATGTTTTATCTCCTTAAATATATGTTAGCATTGGCACCAAGACGCTTCCATAAATTATCGTTGGTTAGCTGAAACTAAAACGAAAAACTACACACCACCTTTATGGAATGCTTTGAAAGTATGAGAATTTAATAACGCTCCTGATAATCACAATACAATGCCAATTATGAAACTTTGCAATTTTACATTGTTTTAAAGGAACAATTTGACGATTGGTGGGGCTTTTATCAAATAGAAAACAAATAATAATACAATGGAACCTCTCTAAACCGGACACGCTGCGAGGTACACAGGGTGTCCGGTTTAGAGATGTTCCATTGTAATTCCGAAGTAAAATCACGGAAATACATGTCTGTGTGCATTGCAATATTGAACACTGATCAGCATCAGCGATATTTAACATTGAAATCGGTCATAACTTAACACATCGATGTCGCAAGGTTTTCCGGTTTAGAGAGGTTCCTCTGTACATAATTTAGCATACCATAATTATATAACGATACATATATAAAGCAAACAAGTAGTATAGAAAACATTGGGCATTCCTAAGAATAATTAAGTCTGTATATGTATTTTCGCATTTGAATGTCAGCTTCCGATATATCGGAAAACCACACGATTATTGAGTGACGTAATCACTTTCACCGATACATGGTTACTACTAAATACCGCTTTGCTGCAGACACAAAGACACACCCGCTTGCAACTCTTCCCGAGCTTTATTAAAATATATTTTCAGCATTGCACATGTGTAGATAATCACCACAAACAATGCAATATCTTAATACACGATGTACGTATATGATAAGCAGAAATAACAGAATTTAGCAATGCGAGAACTGACGTATCGATGACATAGTGTCCAGTCCAAACAAGTTGATCATGTGACTACTGTAACACCCGCGGGAAATACGACTGCAACGCTAGTTATTTTTTACAATAATATGTTTTTTGTATTATTATTTTACTTCATGTTTTACGTCTTACAAGAAAATGTGACGGGCGGACGGACGGACGGACGGACGGACGGATGGACGGAGGGACGGACACCGGGACGAAAACAATATGCCCATTGTTATTAAACAAAATGGATATTTTGTATAATAATGGGACGTACCTTGCCCGGCTCCAGTTACGTGGATGACCAAACCCACGGAATTAATGACAGTGACCAATCCGATTATGACCAATGCGGTGGTCAGCTTGACCACGGTCGGCCGTCCAGGCGAGTCTGGGACAGTCTTCGTCTTCTTGTCCGGCTCAGTACCGTCCAACAGCTCGAAGACGCTCGACATACTTGCAATGTTGTCTCGTGTAACTACACACGAATACACCGGCCGTTTGCAGCTGAATCAACCTTTAACTATTTCACCCCTAAGTAACTGGAATGGAATTGGATATGAATATTTTGCAACCAATCCAATGGTCACAACATGATTTTCAGACTAGTCCATTTATGAAAAGAGGGTATTTTTTTATCTCAAAAATGTGAAAATTACTTGCAAAAAGTGCAAATCCTGATGAGACGGCTCCTTACGAGCCGGCTCATCTGGATCTGCACTGTTTGCATAAACCGCTATAGCGGGCGTTCGGGTTCAAAGGGTTAAAGGGACATATCAGGATTTTTTAAAAAAATACTATGAAAATTAAAAATGTGTTTTCATCATGTCCTTGTGTAAAGTGGTTTAATTGAAGATATATGACGATACTAAGACCGCTGAATTATTTCTATTTTCACCAATATAGGTACAATATAGGTACAATATAGGTACAATATAGGTACAATATAGGTACAATATAGGTACAATATAGGTACAATATAGGTACAATATAGGTACAATATAGGTACATACATAGGATTTCCTACCTGGATATTTATGTACCGATATCGGTGAAAATTGAAATAACTCATTAAATTAACAAGCAATGCATATCGTTATCAGGTTACAGGAGTGTGATATTTGATCAGGAGCTGCACTGGCCACACATCCCATATGCCCTATTTCTCCAGTCAAAGCAACATATTTGTTTTGGCAGCGTATAAGAATCATCTCCCTATGACGATTCTCATGCGCTGGCAAAACTAAATATTATGAATATAAGTGAAAAATCAGCAGACGAGAAAATAATTAATATTCAATTAAATACAGCGTTGTAAGTGCTAATTTGTTAGCGGAGTTATATTCTTTTCTGAAACCACAATGCAAATGAGACATGATATTTTTTAATTATTTATACTAATTAAATGCGTCACCTAAATATATATTGTTCTAACCTACTGACTGGGCATGTACCTTTAACAAGTTTAAATATTCAGCAGAAAAAAAGCACCATTGTGTGTACAAAGCAGGTGCCAGTTTCACTACACTTTGTACGATTAAAATGTTCGCAAGACAGTGCAAAACTAAAATGCACAACAAATAAAACATGTAGGGCAATAAAGCTAGCATTAATGAACCACGTTAATGTGTGAAGTGAATTTATAGAAATCGTCTTACGAACATTCTTTATCGTACTGAGTTTAATGAACAGGGCCCAGATCTGTGTGATAAGCGGATCGTTTCAGGATAGTTCGTACGATAAATGTGTTCGTGCAACCTTTTGTTGTTGTAATTTCACTTAACACATCCAAGTGGTTAACTTACGCTACCGTTTTCAACAAACATCTGCGTGACGTTAAATGTGAATAAATCCATCAAAGAATTTCCAAAATCAGAAACTAATGCGAACCTAGTTGTTTTTGCACTTACGAACTGCTTAGTTTTACAAAAGTTTACTGAAATAGGCCCAAGTGGTCTAAACGGTTGGCGCTGATCTCAAACGTTAACTAATGTCCCTTTTGCGAGTCATAACTCATCTTAACCTAGGCCCCGATGTGACATTATTTGTGTTAACTTAACTTTTAAAATCGCTGTTTAAGTATAACATGTACAACAGCTGAAACTCCAAAGAATTTGTGTTAACATAATATTATATTCCCTTATCATTTTAACATATACTTTTTTTACCAAAAAGAAGTCCGTTTTCGCGTCTTAAGGAAGAATAGAAACGCAACTCAAACCATCCTGTTAAACTACTTGCAGCTTACTGATGCCCACTATCCTAATGTATATTGTTTTAAAAGAGAAAGTGATACACAATGCATGTGACTAGTTCCACTTATACTCGTTCAAACACACGAGAAAACAAACATTGCATATACGTATTAGGAATACATGTACGATGGATGATGGACAAAGAAATTACGGTGTTCCGTTTGGGCCATCGTAATATCGCTATCGGGTCGATACTATGATAACACGATACTACGATACTATTCTGACGATAGTACGATGATGCTATTGAGATATCATGACGGTACGATGACGATAATACGATATTACGACGGCACGGTGACGATAGTACGATGTTACGATGACAATTAAATACGATACTACGATGATGATCTACAATATAATATCGTAGTATCGTCATCGTGTTATCGTGATATTGTGTTATCGTTATCGTGCTATCATATTACCGTCATCGTTACTTCGTGTTATCGCCATCGTAGTATCGTGATATCGTACTATCGTTATCATGCTTTCATGATATCGTAGTATCGACCCGATAGCGATATTACGATGGCCTAAATAGAACACAATAAAAACTCGACACATGTATATTCTGATCATCCATTGTATTAAACATGTGTTTATCAGGTAACGAGCAAAGCATTGACGTCAGAGATGACGCAACGTTAACGTGTATGCGTTCTCGTCAACGAAACTCGTGAACTATATTTGCCACTCACCTCGCATAAGGCGTAACCTGCGGAGCCGTTCTTGGTGAATGTCTCGTGCACAGTTCAATATTTAGTTTGTATATAATGAGTAATATAAACTCAGATTTAAATTTCAATGTGTATTTTATTTTACTTTTAATGAAATAATATTGATTTTCTTCCTTATCATGCTTATTAAATTGGGAACAAATGATGAAACAATATAAAACACATTTACAAATTTACAACTAAGTAAATTTCAACATTATTACAGCATGTTCACTATTTAATTTGAAAAGCAATGAGTATTTTCACATTGGTGTGCGTATTTTGTACTCTCACATTTGATCATCAGTGCGTATTCTGCTAAAATAAGTGAGTAAAATACGCCAAGTCGCACCTTATCTGGAGCTCTTGAAAACATATACATGTACTAGTATGTGTTAATGACAAACGCTTATTAAATAGAAATACATGTACATCCGTTAACATTGAAAGTATAAAATTAACACTTGTACATGTAGATCAATTTAAACAATCATGGAATGAGAAAGTGTCAGCTTCAAGTAAGGGGAAAACGTATAATATATTTAAAGAAACCGTACAATTTGAAGAGTACTTCAGAATTTTGCCTAAATCTTTATACATAAATTTAGTTAAATTTCGAACAAGTAACCACAAACTACCTATAGAGAGAGACAGGTCGGTGGTCTGGTCAGGATACATCGGAACGAAAATGCCTTTTGTGTAACTCGGGAGATATAGGAGATGAATTCCACTATCTACTTACTTGCCCGTTCTTTTCCGAAAGTCGAACAGAATATATCGCGAAATATTTCTTTAACCGTACGAATATATTAAAATTTAAAGAACTTCTAAATATCACTTCCGCAATTTGGTTGAAAAGGTTAAGCCTATTTGTCAAAGAAATAATGTCTGTATTTACGTAAGGATGAATAACTATTCAGTATACGGATATATATTAACTGGTTTAACCAACTGGAAAATGGAATTTGACTCGTTCAAACCAATGTATACCCTGACCAATACAACGGCATAGCTTCTACAGTATCTATATGATTGCATATGACCGATGCACTAACTTATTTACCGTGTGTCAGACAGAGTAAGATCTGACCAGACTGCCGATTAACGCAGTCTGGTTTGGGACTACACTGTCCACAAACGCCGTAAGACCCTTTTACCCAGCCGTGGACCAAAAACATCATGTACCTTTATACTAATGACGTCATATTGATACCTTTAATAAAGTCCACTGCATGTGTACAGTGCGCATGGTTGATTGCCGACTACAAACAATGGGACCAGCTGAGTGTCGCTATGCTTGTCGTCTGCAATCTCCGAATTGGCCCAATATATTACGTTCATGTATGTAGTAGATAAAATAGTTCATGGAGTAGAAATGAACAGTATATACCAATACTAAATGTATTAATGTATTCATAGTAATGCTTACATGCACATGTTATTAAGATTCTCATCCATACACACCATAAAACAATCGGGTGCAAACACTGCAGACCCAGGTGGGACAGCTCACGGCGAACCGCCTCATGAGGATTTACAGTGTTTGTTATCATTATTATTTGATTAAAGTGATATGTCGATCGATAGCATAGCATAATCACCCGATATTCACCGGTGTGTTTGCAGTCTGCAATCGTGAAATTCACAAATGTTTGAAAAAACACATTTGACCATATTGTCATTCAGGCAGCACGATATGTACATCAATAATTTTAAGTTAGTCTATGTCTCTGATGTAGATTGAAACATGTCATGCACACTGGATATTTACAGTCACGATAACTACATGTAAAAACGTAAATATATATTAAAACATTGTATTCATACGACTCCCTCACGTGCTTTCGAATTTCGGCTTCAACGTGAGGGCGTCAAAAGATGACAATATCAATTGAAGCTAACCCAGTCTCCTTCTCTGCATATATACATGTAGAGATCGAGGACAGCCGGGCTATGCCACTGTCATTTCCATTTGTATAACCTGATGTAACACATTCATCTATACTTTTCAAGTACAGTATACATGCATACAAGTCTGCTGCAATATAGTGTACATTTATTTCGAACATTGATATCCATAGTTAGCAATTATATTTATTGTTCACAAAAATGTCTGTCAAAATTATGTTATGGTGATAAGTGACACAGATTTCGAAAGTTTTTGTTTTTTATTCAAGAAAATGTTCTGTGCTACTTGATTAATTCAATACTTTTATGATAAACACAACAACCGCATGTTGCGGTCTGAGATTTGCAAAATAAAGATATGTTCTGTTCTTCTGTTCAGTATGTGTTAATGACAAACGCTTATTAAATAATGAAGGGTTAAACGCCCTTAGTGCATCCTGAGCAAACACGAAATACAGTCCTGATTTGGTCCTGGGGCCCGTTTCACTAAACGTCGTACGACTAAAATGTTCGTAAATGCAAAGTTAGGATCGTCTGGAAATTTCAATTGATGTATTTACATTTATTGAGCATAGGCTGCATATGCAGTATACGCTCAATAAATGTAAATCCCGTAATCGGCTACAAGAAAACAGACTATCATAAGTTTGCACTTACGAAACTTTTAATCGTACGAAATTTCGTGAAACGGCCCCCTGGTTCCGCAAACGAACGATTGCCTATCGTTTATACATCGTCTTTAGATAGTTTTCGTTTGTATACGTCCGTTTGAAAAACGGGACGTACTATGGTATACCATTGTCCGCCTGTCCGTCCGTCCTTCCGTAAGTCTGCCGTAGTTATGTGGCTACGAAATCAATGATAACTGTACACTCCATTCATTCCGTTCTGTCGTGTTTTGGCTATGTTTTACGGTTATGTGGCTATTTTAAACAAAAAAATAGCCACTTAACTATTCAATCGAGAAAACGCCCGTTGGTCCGTCTTTCCATGCGATTTGCGTTAAGGTTTTCTGATATCTATGTAGGCTATAGCTGCATGGAACAATGTTTATGTGAACTTGTATGAAACAATATTCATGTACGCATGTACATCTTACAATAGCTTGTATGTGTGCTCAGGGGCCAGTTGGCTCAATGCAATAAACGGCTTCTTCTTCTTCTTCTTCCTTCTTCTATCTCTGCAACCCTAAGTCCGATTGACTTGAAACTTCATATATTACTTGTCTATCTTGACCTATATTTTCATTCCATATAGCCCATGCCACCCAGGGGAAGTACAATTATTTTGTTATTAATTCGTTCCAACGAAATAACAATTCGTTCCATCAATCGTTTACACGAATTATCAATTCGTTCCCACAAATTAACAAGTCGTTCCCTTAATTGAACAATTCGTTCCCACGAAATAACAATTGGCAACGAAGTGTTATGTCGTGGGAACGAATTGTTAATTCGAAGGATCGAATTGTTAAATTGAGGGAACGAACTATTAAATTGAGGGAATGAATTGTCATTTCGTGGGAACGAATTGTTAATTCGAGGGAACGAATTGTTATATCGTGGGAACGAATTGCTAAATTGAGGGAACGAATTGTTATTTCGTGGGAACGAATTAATAAAAAAGAATACATGGCTCCGTAGCTTATCTCATGAACAATAGATAGAAATGAACATTGTGCAATCTCTTCCTTTCCTGGGAAGTGTTGCTGACATTGCGACAAAGTTCAGTCCACCAATGGTGGTCACGTTCTAATATACGACTTGACATCTAAGTCGCAAAAAATGCAAGTGTTGCTCATTATAGTGAAGAATTTGTAATCTATCAACAACTTATTGAAGTGTCCGGAGCTCAAATTACCTCCCTTATGGCAACGCCTATATTGATTTCGAAAAAAATGTAATATATTCCGTAAATCAAGTCGGAAGTTGACTAAACATTCAGCGCTTATGCGGGATGGAATACCGCATAAGAGCTGAACGTTTCGTCAACATTCGACGTGATTTACGGAAACTATGACGCATTTTCGAAATAAATATCAGCGAAATACGGCGAAATGATAAGAGAGGTAATTTCACAATTGCGACCATTGTTATACAATAATTAGTGTCGTATGAAGTGGTTTTCCTGAGCATCTACACTGTGTACGGAATGGGAGACATGCCGACGGGCGTCCGACGGGAATTAAAGGCCGCCAGGGACCAGCATATATCCCGACAACTAGGCATGCTCAGAAAGTAATGCTTAAGGCTACTGGATGGCGAACAGTGTATGGTGAGGGCAAGTGGATACGTAGGCTGGTCTGGGACTGGCATGGTTACACAGACATGATCCTTTTCCCAGGAGAGACTCACTAGTTTAAGTAGGTAATATTTGTAACGTCATCAAATTAACATAAGTGGTATGGATCCTGAAGACAACTCACATTATATGATAATATATACTGAACAATGAAAACGACAGTAACATGTTGTTTAACTGCCGTGGTAAGTGAGTCAGTGGAATAAGGGTGCTAACTCCCTGATGGTGTTCGCCCCTTGTCCCACTGATCCCTTCTGTATAACATAACACTACAATTGAAGGGGCAGTGAAATAAGGGGGCTAACTTCCTCATACAGTTAGTCCCCTTCTTCTCCTGACCCCTTCAATTGTGAATTAGCAGGCTGGGCATTCAGCTGTATTACTATGACATAATTGTATATTTACACCTTCTACAAATTCATAATGCAAACGACCATTCGACGTACTAATTGCGTTTACATTCCAATACATTAGACCCACGTGACGTCGCGTGATGTTGTTGATTGTTCATTTGAAGTCATTAATTTCCACGAGGTTGTCAATACCTGCACGCTGTTGATCGGCAACATCGCTGTTCCAGGAATTGCGACAAAATGACGTAAAACAAGAATATTATTAAATTATTTGGTTATTTAAATTTTTGAAACTATCAGAAAATGCAGTGTAAATATAAGCAATAAAACCAAGGGCTTTATTCATTACCTGTTTCACGAAAGCTCCTCAAATGTTACGGCAATATAAACAATACAAAAACATGACGTTTTTATTTTTGGATAATAGTAAATTTTGTCAAGATTTAAGAATCAGCGTTGGTTTTGTTTCCTAAAAAATGGTAAAATTATTATTGATTTCATTACGAACAAAACAAACAGAGCTCTCGATGCGAATTTAAAAGGGGCGAAATTGAAATAGAACAGTAGAAGATAAGTAGAAAAACAAACAAAGAAATGGAAAAATATTGACTTCACAAACTGACTAGGTATAGCTTGGAAAAGATCTAACTAAATAAACAAAAAATAAATTAATATAACCATCCACTGTAATGTTTACAAAATATATAAAAATATGTTTTCACATTTCCCCATGTTAAATGGCCATATACACTGCCATCTATTACACAGAGTGTATATAGTGGAACCCCGCTATACCGGACACCAATAAAACACCTGTGATCTTAGTTTTGACCAAGTATGGACCAGAGTGATCAAATCTACAGAATGTCCCAGGGTGTCCGGTTTAGAGAGGTTTCACTGTACCATACTCGACATGAACATTGGAGACAAAACACGTGATTCTATATCTAAGTAGATGTGCGAAATCTCATGAAAAATATTTACACAATTTTCGATATTTTCCGTAAATGAGGTCGAAAGTTGACGAAATGTCATTTGCAATGAAGATTTCGTCGACTTTCGACGTAATTTACAGAACAATCAGTTTCTGTAAATATTTTCACGCAAATAAACACACATTAGGTACACAATCACATGGCGTGTCTCTTTGTGTTCGGCCACTTGAACTCATTGGCTTTTACCATGTTTACCGAAAGTGTTCATTGTTTCAATATCGAAAGTGTCCTTCATTACTAAATGTATAAGATGATTTTCTAAAACGCATTATAGCCTCCGGCTATACTACGGAGCCCCGCAACGGACGTATAATTCTGTTTTTTTTTAATTCGTTCCCACGAAATAACAATTCGTTCCCTCTCGTTCCCTCAATTTAACAATTTATTCCCACGAAATAACAATTCGGGAACGAATTGTTAAGTCGAGGGAACGAATTGTTAAATAGAGGGAACGAATTATCATTTCGTGGAAACTAATTGTTAATTCGAGGAAACGAATTGTTATATCGTGGGAACGAATTGTTATTTCGTGGGAGCGAATGAATAAAACAAATCCATGTCCCCTGCGGGGCTCCGTACTATACGACACTAGAGTGTGACGTTTTGGGCACCAACCTATCTGTAGGTACATGTACTACTTAATTAAATGTGTCACCTGAAACAAATATTTTCGACTGGGCCCGGTTGCTCAAAACATCCGTTAGCTTAACAGACTGTTAAATCCTTAACTGAATGGTTAAAATCTCTGTTTTAACAGAGATTTTAACCATTCAGTTAAGGATTTAACAGTGCGTTAAGGATTTAACAGTCCGTTAAGCTAACTGGTATTTTGAACAACCGGGCCCAGATTATAAAGTATATGTATGATCATTGCACATCAAAAATTAAATACAGAGAATAAATAATAATGTCCGTTAACATTTTAAGGAAACACGGTTATCGCACCTGATATCAGTGTGGAACTTTACGTCCGATATAAAATGTTTAATAATGCCAATCGATACGTGGGGTAATGGTCAATGAATGTTTATTTTGCCAGAAATGATGTATGATATAAAGAACATTTTGTGCCTACTGAGTTGGCATGTAACTTTAAATAATATCGCAGATACATGTGTAAGTTGTGCTTATTAACGGTACATGCATAAACTGCAACCGTCCATTATCAACAAAATAGAGGTCGACTCTTTTTGGGTGTACGGCAGTTTAAACGGGACATGCGCAGTGTTTTTCCATCTCGTTACCACGGCATAGCATCTTGTCCCCACGAGTTAGCTGTCTCGTTCGAACGACATAACATCTCGTTCCCACGAGATCGCAATTAGTTCGAACGAGTTAGCTATCTCGTACCCATGACATACATGTACCATCTCGTTCTAAAAATATAGTATCTCGTTTGAATAGAATATAATAGAAAAGTAGACATTGCTTCACCAAATTGAATGACAATGATGCTTTCTACGTTTGAGTGTCTGACTATGTCTTGGGAACGACATAATGTCTACTGGAAACGTGATATTATTATCGTGGGATCGAGATAGAAAATAAACAGTGCATGTCCCTTTTAATGCCCCAGTCATAGTGACACGTTTTGGCCGCGCCGTTGTGCCCCGTTTCTAACCACAACGATTTGCAAAGTTTGCAGAGGTCCACGATGAGCCACGTTGTGCCACGTTGTCGCCACGTGCTAGAAATTGAACTGGAAATTTTAATTTCGGACATGATATTTTGCAGTATATAGATCGAAAGGAAACTTCGCATTTCGCCATTCTGGGGGTGGGCGATATCCGCACCCATTTTGACAGCAGCTTTTATTTTGTACATTTTTCATTGGTTGCGTTTTGATGAAATTATAGAGCCATATAAGCAGTATAAACATCTTTCCTTAAGGTCTCACGGGACAGTGCGCGGCTAGCTTTACAAAAGGGGTGAACGATTTTCTATATATTTCTATACCGATCCTGTATTTTGTATTTTCGTTTTGTTTTTCATTTGCGAGTATTTTCAATATTGTCAAAAGAGCCTCCTTAACTGATTGTGAGAGGCGGCGATTTTTATAAGTCACCGACCGCCACCCTCAGAAAACAGTCTATTTTCAACCGTCCCGTGATGCCTTAAAGGAAAAGTCTGATTTTTCAAGGTGTC
>CM055277.1:40915134-40988895 GCA_029237695.1 Conchocele bisecta
TGGAACCGTATGAAAGACAGTTTATTCATTTATATTTCTCACTGTATCTCAGCACTTGATTTAAATAACCGAGATACCTGTAATAAGTATATGCCTATGTGTAATTTCCCGCAAAGAATTTGCAATGTAACTAGAATATACTTCGATTTTACTTGAATTTGGACGGTTCTTCATCGAACATATTCCATTCATATCAAAACACGCATAGTTGAATTAGCATGGCATATAAGTACATTAGTATAATACATATACATGATATATATGGAAGAAAACATAATACAAATGACAAAACAATGTCACCGGCATCCCTACAGACGCCTGACGGTGTGAATGGTCTACCTTTCGAATTCCTTTCTACCGCCATTGCCAATCCAGTAACTGTTGCATTTACTTCAGCAATGTCGCTGGCCAACTTCTGTTGCATAGAGGAATCTGTAACAGCAAAATGCCCATTGAATACATACTTCGTGCAGTATTATGTTCAGTTCACAGTGAGTTATTGTCATATACTCATTGAACATATCAGTTGAAAACAGTGATACTAGTATAAAAAAGTATGGTCAACTTTGCTTTCCGTGTATTATGTGGTGTTAGCAATATCAGAATCACCTGGGCGGTACTCGACATGAAAGGTCATCAAGGCAAAATCTACTGTCTGTTTCACGAAAGCTGCCCAAATTGTACGGCTATATAAACAATTCAAAAACAAGATTTCTTTTGATAATATTAAATTCAAGGAAAAATTAAGAATGAGCCTTCTTTTTATTTCGTGAAATTTGGTCAAATATTGATTTTATTGCGAAAAAATAATTTCCTCATGTTAAATCCCCATAGACATCTTCACATGGGGAAATTTGTTTGAATTTTAGAAATACTGGACCGATTTTTAAACTTTAACTTTTGTTTTCTTAGTTAGATTATATCCAAGCTATCTAGTCAGGTTTCGGAGTCAATTTCCAAATGTTTTCGTTTTTGACTCCTCCCACACTTCCTTACCACTTTTTCCCCCATGTTAAATTCCCATAGACAAATCAATTTTTTGTAATAAAATCAATATTTGACCGAATTTCACGAAATAAAAAGAAGGATCATTCTTAAATTTTCCTTTAATTTAATATTACCGAAAATAATATTGTTTTTGAATTGTCTATATAGCCGTAAAATTTGGGCAGCTTTCGTAAAACAGACTTTAGTGATTATGCACACTATAGTCTATTTTTTACTCAACCAGTACAACCAGTACAACGCTAATGACTAGCGGATATCAACGTATAAAGATGTCATACCGGCAGCGGAATTGGCGTGTACAGACACCGTTAGGTTGGCCAACGTCCCATTGACGTGGCCGATAGCTCCCGCTAACTGATCCAGTCGCTTATCTGCAATGCGACAACGTGAAATAGACAGGCGTAGTAGTATATAGGGAGTCAAAATGATACCACCAAAGGTGGAAGCGTTATTGACCCTGGTTACAGCTCCCAACAGTATCGAAAAACGTGTTTTTGGCCAAATATGAAAAGTAGTCCCCAACAAAAAACAAATGTTGGCGTTGGGTGCCGCAATACAGGCAACAAAACCACCAGCGCAGGTGATATTATTCTGACTCCGATATTTCGAAAAAGAGAAAAAAAAAGGGGAAAAACTGGTACTTTTTGTGGGTGCTGGTACACACTTTTGTTTGTTGGATTTTTTTGGGGAAAGTTGTATCCACATTTGGGACGAAACATCCACAATCGTACTACCACCTCCCAATTCGTATCCACATTTGGGACGAAACATCCACAATCGTTAACTACCACCTCCGCAATTGTGGATACGAATTGCACACACACATCCCTTTTTGGGAAAGTTGTATCCACATTTGGGACGAAACATCCACAATCGTACTACCACCACCCAATTGTGGATACGAATTGCACACACATCCCTTTTTGGGAAGTAGATGAAAAATTTGTCTCCCAAGAGGCAAACAGAAATGGCAGACGACACCCATCCACATTTTGGACGAAAACATCCACAATCGTACTACCACCCCAAATACAAGCCAACAATTTCTGGAATACCAAACCTGTTTTCCACATGGGATGCGCCCCGATTCCAGAATCGATCCACACACGGGATCCCGAAGCAAGAAGGAGCCAACAACCACAAAAACATAGACCACAACAAAAGAGGGACCAAATAAACAAGCCAACAATTTCTGGAATACCAAAACCTGTTTTCCACATGGGATGCGCCCCGATTCCAGAATCGATCCACACCCGATTTTCCAAAATGGATCTGCCATCCAAAAACAATTTCTGTTTTCCACATCCACAATCGAACGCCCAATTGAAGATATGTTTCCCATTGGAATAGACAGACACAATGCCATACAAGGAATGCGAAACATGCGGCAAGGGTTTCGACAAACCCGCAAATCTTCGAAGGCACAGGGACCGCAAGAACCCGTGCAGGCCTCCCACGAGAGAGTGTCCGGATGTGGAGGGAAGTTTGCCACCTACAAGACTCTCTGGCAACATCGCTCGAACAGGTGTCCCGAGGGGCCAGAAGATTGTTTTTCCAAAACAAACACGGAGGGTAGCAAGAAGAAGGCTGCGACCAGGAAGAGGATCCTGGTACTGGAGAGGAGGGTGGTAGAGTTGGAGGAGGAGGTGGCTAGACTGCGGGATGGAAAACCTCGCGAGGGAGCGAACATCGACAGCGACGACGACGAGACCGATTGGACAGATATGTAGAGAGAGGTCGGGCTAGTGTGATTTCGGCTATTTTCTCCCAAGAGGCGACCAGAAATGATACCACCCATTTGTGTATTTGGGCGCATTTGGGAAAAGTGTAGAAAAAGATTCGCCTCCAAAGAGGCAAACAGAAATGATACCACCCATTTGTGTATTTGGACACATTTGGGAAAAGTGCAGGAGAAATTCGTCTCCCAAGAGGCAAACAGAAATAATACCACCCATTTGTGTATTTGGACACATTTGGAAAAAGTGTAGAAAATATTCGCCTCCAAAGAGGCAAACAGAAATGATACCACCCATTTGTGTATTTGGACACATTTGGAAAAAGTGCAGGAGAAAGTCGTCTCTCAAGAGGCAAACAGAAATGATACCACCCAATTGTACACATTCGGACTTTTGGGAAAGTCGAAGAAAAAATCGTCTCCTCTCCAGTACCAGGATCCTCTTCCTGGTCGCAGCCTTCTTCTTGCTACCCTCCGTGTTTGTTTTGGAAAAACAATTTTCTGGCCCCTCGGGACACCTGTTCGAGCGATGTTGCCAGAGAGTCTTGTAGGTGGCAAACTTCCCTCCACATCCGGGACACTCTCTCGTGGGAGGCCTGCACGGGTTCTTGCGGTCCCTGTGCCTTCGAAGATTTGCGGGTTTGTCGAAACCCTTGCCGCATGTTTCGCATTCCTTGTATGGCATTGTGTCTGTCTATTCCAATGGGAAACATATCTTCAATTGGGCGTTCGATTGTGGATGTGGAAAACAGAAATTGTTTTTGGATGGCAGATCCATTTTGGAAAATCGGGTGTGGAACGATTCTGGAATCGGGGCGCATCCCATGTGGAAAACAGGTTTGGTATTCCAGAAATTGTTGGCTTGTATTTGGTCCCTCTTTTGTGTGGTCTATGTTTTTGTGGTTGTTGGCTCCTTCTTGCTTCGGGATCCCGTGTGTGGATCGATTCTGGAATCGGGGCGCATCCCATGTGGAAAACAGGTTTGGTATTCCAGAAATTGTTGGCTTGTATTTGGGGTGTAGTTAGCGATTGTGGATGTTTTCGTCCAAAATGTGGATGGGTGTCGTCTGCCATTTCTGTTTGCCTCTTGGGAGACAAATTTTTCTTCTACTTCCCAAAAATGGATGTGTGTGCAATTCGTATCCACAATTGGGTGGTGGTAGTACGATTGTGGATGTTTCGTCCCAAATGTGGATACGAATTGGGAGGTGGTAGTACGATTGTGGATGTTTACTCCCGATCCCAAATGTGGATACAACTTTCCCAAAAAAAATCCAACAAACAAAAGTGTGTACCAGCACCCACAAAAAGTACCACTGTTTCCCCTTTTTTTTCTCTTTTTCGAAATATCGGAGTCAGAATAATATCACCTGCGCTGGAGGTTTTGTTGCCTGTATTGCGGCACCCAACGCCAACATTTGTTTTTTGTTGGGGACTACTTTTCATATTTGGCCAAAAACACGTTTTTCGATACTGTTGGGAGCTGTAACCAGGGTCAATAACGCTTCCACCTTTGGTGGTATCATTTTGACTCCCTATATACTACTGGCGTAATCACAGGTGTTTGAGAAGATGGTCATTGTCTTGGTGTCATGTGGGTATTTCGGTGGATTTTGGTAGATTTGGGTGGATTTCGTTGGTTTTGGATAATTTACATACTTTTGTGCAACTACTAATGCTCAAACATTACACACTACTGAAGGTGTCACTTGTTCCTGTCGCTCATCTACAATGGAACCGTATGAAACACATATTATATAGTTACTTAGTTCTCTCAATGCATCTAATCACTTTAGGTAAATAGCCGAGTGAACCGGCAATACATATATGCCTATGTGCACTTTCCGCAAAGAAATGCTATGCAACTAGAACATACTTGGATTTTACCTGAATTTGAACGGTTCTTCATCGGATATATTCCATTCAAATCAAACACACATAGTTCAATTAGCATGATATATCGATGGTCTAGTAATATAAGGTCGTAACTGCTATGCTAAAGCATCGCACTTACGACCTTATGTTACTAGACCATCGATATAAGCTCATTTGATTCTATACATATATGTGGTAGACAACGGCAACAACAACCTTACAAAAAAGCCTGTCTGTGTGTACCTTTCGAATTCATTTCAACCGTCGTTGCCAATCCTGTAACTGTTGCATTTACTCCAGCAATGTCTCTGGCCAACTTCTGTTGCATAGATGAATCTGTAACAGCAACGTATACATGTAATACGTGAAACTCTTACCCACTGCTCACAGGTGGAAGACTCGGACCGATGACACCAATAAAATGTATATTAAAAAAATTCCATTACCCCACCCACTTGGTCTCGTACACTACCATATTATATTTATAAATGTGAGAATCAATATGGCTATTATAGAAAGAGCCCTCTCTTTTCCGGCTCGCACAAACACAATAAACATCGATTACATGCATGACGTCTGTCTCTGGCAATCAATAAAGGTATTAGGTGTGTGAATATACTCACTTCAAATGGCCGTTTCCAGCATTTATTCAGTTATTCGCATTTTGTATACCCCATCCAAAGCAAAGCGAAATTTGAGTGTACGAAAGAATCTCACACAGAATCGGAGGCCGTCCGGCGTGGATTATCGGTAATATTTGGCCGATAGCTGATCGCCAGTTCAAACTAAAGTCGTGCACCATGACCATATACATTAGAAACTCCAACCATACAAAGTTCGTCCAATTGTGATCGTTCACCGATCTAAAAAACACTTTTTTGTCTAATTTCGTTCATTATCTGGAACAGGGTCAATGCACTATCTTCCATAATACAGGCACCGAAGCGTCTATGTAAGAACATCTCTGATTGGCTAAACCTAAAAATAGACGCGAGGACTTTCCCTTTTCAAGGTTTCAGGAAGACATAAGCTGATAGTACGCGAATCATGAATTGGTGGAGTTGTTCAGATTATTGACCCCTACACGTAAGCGGAAAATGGTAGCAGTTACCGTAGTGAAGTGGCTGTATAGAAATCTTCGTACGAACATTTTTGTCATACGAAGCTTCGTAAAACGGAGCGCCGGTGATCAGAAGAACGTTACAAGACACACGACTTTCCACGACGAGCAATACTCGTCAAACGTACCTGTAGCCGATTTCACCAAAATTGCTAAGCATACTTATCTAACTAAGTACAATTTGAGGAAGTAATCAGTTTTTTTGTCCCATAATGCATTATTTCATAACGACTAACGGCTGAATATATTTGATGATTAAACGTATGCATAATTATTATACTCAATTTATTACATTATCACAGCCAAAATGGCTGCGATAATGTAATAAATTCAGTCTAATAAAAATTAATAAATTTATCCCTAAATTGAAAATTTCTCCCTCAAAGTGTATTTATTGATGAATTTACATTTATTGAGCATAGGCTGCATATTGTTTACAAGAAAACCTTGTTAACGTGAATTTACAGACTTTTGCACCTATATACATTTTAGTCGTACGAAGTTTAGTACTGAAGGCCACCTGAATTGCCAGATGCTTTGTATTATATTATGTGTTTATCCTCAATAAAACATGGTTTGACAGCACGTTAGAATGATTCTACAGTGCTGTCAAAACACTTTTAATGAGAAAAAAGGGAAATACAAAATAAACAGCAGGCAGCACCTTTTAATTCGTCATTTAAGGGTCATTGCGGTCGAGTATGCTTGTACCTGCAGCCGAATTGACTTCTAAGGACATCGTGACGTTCGATAAGGTCACATTGAGGTCACGAAGGTCAACTGCCAACAGATCCAGCTGCCGTCCAGCCACGACACCGACTGAAATGCAGGGGCCCGCTTCACTAAACTTCGTACGACTAAAGTGTTCGCAAGTGCAAAATTATGATAGTTTGTAAATTTTACATCAACAACGTGTTCTTGTAAACAATTAGTGGATTTACAGTTATTTAGCATGCAGCCTATGCTCAATAAATGTAAAGCCATCAATTGAACTTTCCTGACGATCCTAAATTTGCAATTACAAACAGTTTAGTACGACGCTTAGTGAAACGGCCCCCATATCAGTAATTTCTTACATGCACAACACAGTAGCGTTTGAGTTTGTGTTCTTATTGTACACCCGGGGCCCGTTTCACTAAAGTTCATACGAAAATAGATGTTCGTACAAAGATTTTTAGAAATTTACTTCACACACAGTTTGACTGAAACTACCGTATTGCGCCGACATGTGCCGTTCAATGTATGTGCATGATTACTAAACATCGACTATCGGCAACATTGATACATTTTGATTTTGCACTTACGAACTGCTTAGTCGTACGAATGTTAGTGAAACGGGCCTCTGGAGTGAACATAGTCCAAACGTGGCCCAAACGTAGGTCAAACGTGGTCTAAACGCGCATTTCCTGTATTCATATTAGGTTAATTAAATCGCATAATTCCCGTTTGCAACGGAGTTTCGTATCCAATGAAAATGCCGTCTTTTTCATAACGTAGCATTTCATACAAAACCCATACGCATGCGCATTCAAACAAAAACGCAAACGTTGCACATGCGAAGTGATACAAAAACGGGTAAACGCTTCCGGTGAAAACGCTGATCATTTTCATCCGGGAAACGTTTCACCAGTTTGTATCACTGAGCATACGCAATGAAGATAAAACGGGAAGCGCACAGCAATCATACAAACTGGCATTCTGGCAAAAGTAGCGCACACGTGAGCCGGACGTGGGTTAAATCAAAACACGACGTGTAAACTCGGAACAAAAACTCGGACCTTACTGTACCGGTAATCTTCGAACCTTCAGTTTTTGAACCTCTTCAACAAGAGTCGTCGATGAACAATATTTGGCTCTAACATCAACGACTATGGTCGACGACTAACGTTCACCGATGGTTAAAAGTGTTCAGTTGTTCAGTAGCCCACAGTGAAGTTGAAATAGCTTCAGAAATGGCTAGTAGGAAAGTTATTTCTCCAGGCTTAATCATACGAGTGAACGTTAGTCGTCGATGAACAATATTCGACTCTACGGTGCTCTAAGTAATGCCTCATAGTGTACTCTACATTCATTAATAAGTAACGTGTGAAGATATTCATGCATGACATACATTTCACATTCCTTTCCACAGACTCGGACAATCCCGTCCCGTGAAGTTTAATCCAGCAATGTATCCGGCCAACTGGTGCTGCATAGCACTATCCGAAACATGCAGACCGGCATGTGCTAATGTAGTTCTGAGTACATAACTCTAATTACATTCCATTACACTGCATTATATAAAGCGGAAAATGCTAATGCCAATGATACAAATGTGGAAATTATAATATGGCTCTATTAGTTGAGCATTTCTAGAGTCGACACACTGGACGTACGCCATATGCTTTTGTCCATAAGAAGATGTTATGAGAAATAGTTACAGAAACTGTAATATTGTCTTTAAATGTCTATAAATGACGTCCAACGTTGACGAAGTTTTCATAACAAAATAAGATTTACATTCACTATTCTCTGGCCAGACAAATGCACAATAATCCACTAATCAATGGTTTGGACATTAACTCCTAATTTAGACTACTGTCTGTTTCATTAAACCTGCCCAAATGTTGCGGCCATATAAACAATTCGATAATATTAAATTATATCAAAATTTAAGAATGGGCCTTCCTTTTATTTCGTGAAATTTGGTAAAATATTGATTATAATAAGAAAAATATGGAGTTTTCTAGGGGAATCTAACATGGGGGAAAAGGAAGTAGAGGAGTTGTGGGAGGAGTCAAAAAACAAAATACCTGGCTAAATAGCTTCGGAATGATCTAACTAAGAAAATAAAAGTATGGAGATTTAACATGAGGAAATTGTTTTAACGCAATAAAATCAATATTTGACCAAATTTCAGGAACTATAAAGAAGACGCATTCTTAAATTTTGATAAAATTTAATATTATCGAAAAACATATTGTTTTTGTATTGTTTATATGGGCGTAAAATTTGGGCAGCTTTCGTGAAACAGACAGTATATATGATTTAAGCTCCAATACGTATTTTAAAAATCAGTCCAGTATTTCTGAAATTCAAAATATTTAACATGGGGAAATTGTTTTAGCGCATTAAAATCAATATTTAACAAAAGTTCAGGAATTAAAAAAAAGGCTCATTCATAAATGTTGATAAAATTTAATGTTATCGAAAAAATATTGTTTTTGCTTTGCTTATATGGCCGTAAAATTTGGGCAGCTTTCGTGTAACAGACAGTAGGATTTAAGCTCCAATACGTGGGAATTATTATAAAAAACCATAGTTTTCTCAATATTTTACAGAACAAAGATACAATTATACATTTATATATATGAGCATGGCATGAGAAATTTGCATAGTATATATACAACAAAAAAAACAGTATATTCAGCATTTGTGGCAGCTATTGGAGGAAAATGGTTTATGGGACTAGGAAGCAAAAAGGATCTTACGCTAACGCATCTCTGTGGTTTTATCATGGCAGATATAGTATGCTGGGGACATGAGGGGTGTTTTTATTGTCTGTATGGCTAAACAGCGTAGTCCCTAATCAGGTTTCGCGAATGCGCATGATGATCTGGGGCAACACTGGTTACATACCTCATAAACGTTATTTCTCCAACCACATCCACAAATATAGAAATATGAGAAAAAGGGGGGGGGGGGGTGAGATAAAGGAAAACTAAGTGATATGAGGAGAAAAAAATACAGGCCAAAAAAAAACGATACAAAAACCTGGTATGTCCCTATAAAATAAGAAGACTGAAATGGATGAAGACGTATAAGATAGATAAAAAAAGAGAAGGAATGAATGAATTTCCAGCCCGTGACAAGCAAGTGGTACATACATGTACGATTTGCCCTTACACATGATGCAGCCCCATGTCACTCGATGCTACGATTTAACATAGGGCTAAAACATGTTTTTCTTAATTTAGACGGTCCTGCTTAAACACACCCATATATGTATATACATATACCCATATATGTATATACATATATATACGTATTAGATATTAATGTGTTCCCACTTATTGTTGTGTTTATCCAATTTACCTTTTTTTTTAGCTATTATTTCTTCAATCTTGATACTATGCTTCAAGTAATGCTGAACATTATTACAAGACAGCTCGTTTGTGTTATACTTACATTTGCATATTTAATATTTGGCTAAGCGAATAATAAATTGCGTTTGTTAGACATATGCACCTATCTCAACTTTTCCGAAAGAAGTCTTAAAACAAATATTTCTGTTGGGATACCTTTGTCTGTTAAAAACTTGCTAATTTGTGACCAAGAACTTTGAATCACAGTACATTCCCAAAACAGATGATTGAATGTTTCTATTTGCATGTTACAGATATCACAGATACTTGATTTTACGATATTACATACGTTTATTGGTTCTTATAATTCTCATTAAATGTTTGTACTAGAAACTCCTAAGTCTTGTATATATTGTGTTTTGCATAGTATTTAAATATATTTGTTTCCAGTTAAGAGTTTCGTCTGAAAAAACATTGGCCCATTTTTGTTCTGATTTGATGCGTTCGGTCTTAATTTTTTCCTGTTGAATGTATATATTTGTAGATTTACTACTGTTGTGCCGTATTAATATTTTCTGTTTTCATTTGTTCAACCCATCGTGTCGGTATGCATCTTATTAAAGTGTAGTATGTTTTTAAAAATCTGTATTCAGTTCTAATAGAATATATATCAGCAACATCTTGGAATCTATACAACTGTTTTATCCTGAAATCGTAAAGATGTTCAATGTTCCTTATGCCTTTTTCATGCAAATTCTTATAATACAGTGTTTGCGATACGTGTTTAATATTTGCGTTGTTCCATATTATCTCTTTTTATATAATATTATTTTGTTCTGAGAAGTTTATTTTCGACCATGCCCTAAATATATTATTTATAAACCTTTGTGGATGAATATGTTTTACATCATCGTCCTTAATACAGCATTCAAAGATAAATGTACCACCATACCTCTTTAACTGTTCTATCTATTGTGTTTCCATATACCGGTATGTTTCTCATCACATAGTCGTTTAACCCAACTTGCTTTAAAGGAGGTTATAAAACAGTCTATTTCAATCATATCTATTCCACAATGTTCATAGCTTTTTTTGTTATTGTCTCTCGTTTAGTAGTATATAAGAGTCAAAATGATACCACCACCCTCTGGAAGCCACCGGCTACACGTGGTGCCTCCCACCAGGTGGTGCTATAATTAATGACTATTATATACTACTCAGATTTTCCTCCATTTTTATGAGAATATTTATGAGAATGGGAGTAATTTTAATTTTTCAAAAAAACACGAAGGGGGGAGTAGGCATAATTTTAATTTTTCCAAACACAAAGGGGGGAGTAAGCATAATTTTTTTAAAAACACACCTACTGTTATTTACCCATATCAGATAGTATTCGATTTTGAGTCATATTTAGATAAAACCGGAGAAACCAATCCACATATAGATTTAGAGATTTAAACACCCACGTTCCAATCAGTGTGAGTATTGGTGATACACTTTCTAACAGAATAACACACATATGTGAAAAAGATCCAGCCAAATTGGTTAATTTGTTTTATGAAGATTTAGAAAAAAGAGCGGAAGAAATTGGTGAAAAGGTGGGTGAAAACCCTATATATGGGTATCCGTCAGATTTTGATAATCTTTCATACAAACAACAAAAGAGGTTACAAGATGGATCACCCAAGTTCCAGTTCTCGGATTCAACTCAAGCAATACGATCTAAATCTAATAAAAAATCAATTGGTTGGAAATATTAGCAGATAAAACAAAGAAAGTTTTAGTGGGTAAAAAATCAATAAACAAAAATTTATATTCATGCCCAAGCTTCGCTTTCTAGATGTAAAATTATATCTTTCCCCAGGTGTTGATTACGCTAGATGGGTTAGCGCATATGGATGTAAAGACGAAAAATCTTTCTTTCCATACGAATGGTTCGACACACCAGATAAATTATCGTACGAGGGTTTACCTGAATTTAAATTCTGGACGAATAAACTTGCCCCAACAAAAACCATCACTGAGAAGGAGCTAGAAGAGTGCAACGCCATATACAAAAAGCGCGGAATGAAAACTTTTAAAGATTGGTTAAAATATAACGACTTGGACGTAGGACCGTTTTCTAGAAGCGGCAAGAAAAAATGTCTCAATTTTACGAAACAAAAGGTATAGACATGTTTAAAGATGCCGTTACCCTTCCCGGTGTAGCTTTCCAATACATTCTTCGAGGAACTATAAAAAACTACGTAACACCTTATATTACCAAAGAGAATAAAATAGCGGACGCGATCTGTCCACCGCTGTTTGCACCCACTGAAGAAGTATACGAAATAATGAAACAAGCGCTCGTTGGTGGACCATCAATTGTATTTTCAAGATTAATGGCAGGAGGTATTTCTAGAATTAGATCAACCCCAGACGGAAATGGAAAAATATGTGACTCTATATTAGGATTTGACGCAAACGCTTTGTATTTATCCACACTTGCAAAAACAATGCCATGTGGAGAGGGAAGGGTTATAAAATCAGAACACCCATTTTCGAACAAAAGAATTACAAATTTTACAAGACAGGTTTTAACGGATAAGTGGTTTGGGTTTGCCGAAGTGGATATAATAGTTACCCCACAACTTAAAACAAAAGTTTTCTGAAATGTCACCATTATTCATAAATAGGATTGTGGAGGAAAATGAAGTTCCACAACATATGTTAGATTATTTGAAAGAAACAGGTCGCTGTAGAGGAGATGGAAAGAAGCTGGTTGGTGCAATGTCCGCTAAAAAAGTTTTATTATTTACCCCACTTTTAAAATGGTATTTAAACCATGGGTTGAAAATAATTGCCATTCACACAATAATAAACTACATTCCCGGAAAAACCATTTGAGTGGTTTGCAAAAGAAGTTACATCCGCAAGACGAACTGGCGATGTTGACAGCTCCAAATCCGCAATTGCAGATATTATGAAATTATTAGGAAATTCTTGCTGTGGAAAAATGATAGAATCACCAGAAACACATCTAAACACAACATATACAAAAGACGAAAAATGTGTGGATGCGGCACTACGATCTGCGTATTTTAACGATTTAGAAGAAATTGGAGATGCGTACGAAATATCCTCCAGGCGTACAACCTCCCTGATGAATCGTCCATTTCACTGTGGAATTGCTGTATATCAATATGCAAAACTAAGAATGTTACAATTTTATTATGACTTTTTAGATAAATACATTGATCGAGCGGATTTTGAACTGATTCAAATGGATACAGATAGTTTATATATGGGTGTCAGTGGTCCTCTGGATAACAATAATAAAACCGGAAATGCTCGAAGATTTTAACGAACATAAAAAAGAATAGGTTGGCGTGGGATAAATGGAGCAATAGAGAGCCTGGACTTTTCAAACTAGAATATCAAGGTGATCGTGCTATAGCCCTATCCAGTAAGTGCTATATTGTTCAGAAAAAAAGATACCGAAGAAGTCAAACATTCTGCAAAAGGACTTTCTGCAAGACAAAATAAACTTACATGGGACAGATTCTACGCCGCACTGAATCACGACGGAATAGATAGATGGTATGAATAGAGGATTCAGAATGAAAAACGGAACCATGAAAACCTACACGCAGAAAAAAATTAGGACTTTCTGCATATTACGATAAACGAAGAGTTTTACCGGATGGGATACATACAGAACCTCTATAACTAATAATTTTTCCAAAATTAAATTAAAATAAAATTATAATCTATATGTTTCTTCCTCAGTAATTATTTCCTCTTCCTCCCTAAGTTTGTCTGTTAGTTTATTAACTCGGATTTGTTGTTCTGGGGTGAGATTTTTTAAATCCAACTCAAAAACAGCTTTAATTTCCTCACAAAGATCATAATATTGATTTGCATTATTCTTTTGTTCTTGCAACCGCTTTACATCGCACGGCAATTTTTCCATTCTTTTAATTTATATAACTTATTTTTTAAACTACAACATAAAAAAAAAGAAAATTAATTATTAACAAGTTACAGGTATTAATACCTTCTTTCTAGGTCTTCCAACCGGGTTTTTAACCAGACTTTTTAGATTACTCTTTTTCAATTTTTCATCTTTTTCCAAACACCCCAAACTTTCAACTCTATCTATAAAATGTTTCATATTTGTTACCGAATTCCATATTTCCTTTTGTCTTTTTACACAAATGTGATACTTTTTTCTAGTTTGTTGTGCAGTAACAACATATCGCGCTAGAATAATATTAACCAAATCATCATCAGTAAGTTTAGTCTTTGTCATAATTTTTAAATAAAAATTATATATATATACACGTGTAGTTATTGTTTAACAGAAAAATAAAAAAATATATTTATTTAAAACATGATAGTTAACAACAGCAAGGGTTTTACAGCCTATAACACCAATATGAAAAAGTGAGCCAGAACCGTCATGCTACTGGTAGGGTAGTTGAAACCAGTACAGATTTGCCACCAATATGAAAAGTGAGCCAGAACCGCTACTAATTTAATTTATTTAAAAAATTTATATATCTTTATTGTTATTGTTATCTTTAATTTCTTTTAAATCTTTTAGCTCATTAAATACTCTTTTGTTCTTTTTATGTAGTTTTTTGATGATTTATTACTTTTTATAATTTTATTAAAATTATCTCCGCCCCTAGCCAGCTGTTTTGCATTCGTTATCCACGAAATCGTTTCCAAATCAGCGTTTTCCCACAACTTATTAAGACGTGCACTACCTATTTTATACTTCTTTTTAATATGATCCGCGGACACCTTTCCACGGGATAAAACGATTTCCTCTATACTTTTATTAGATAAGTATGACTTCGGCATAATTTGTTTAAAATTAGTTATAATAAGTAATTTATATAAATTATAAATATGCTCAAAATGCTTAAAATAATTTCAATTAATTTAAATTATTAACTAAAAATCAATATCAGCCCAACCTAAATCTATACGTTCTTGAGCGTACGCTTCATCAAATCCAGCATCTATATAATGTTGAACCAGCTCTTCATAAGTTCCCTGAAGTACCCAACCATCCCCTTCTACTTTTAATAATTTAAATAAATTAATTATTGGAATATATTTTTTATCAATATCTTTAATTTTATTAACTTGTTCTGGATTTCTCTTTTCACTAGTTGAACACACCTTTGACATAGTTATAATAAGTAATTTATATAGTTATATAATAGATATATAAAACACGTTCAAAACGATAAATAATTATAGATTTAGAAAAATCATTTAAATGGACAAAGTACTTTTATGGGAAATGGAGTTTTTAAAAGGGTTTGTTGGAGAATATTTTCCTTATTTTAAAATGAAAGAATTATTTAAAATAGGAGTACATGAAATATCAGCGAAACCTATTACGCACCGATAAAAGAGTTGCATTTTCTATATTCTATAGAAAATTATCTAGGTGTTTAAGAAACAACTTAGAGAAATTAGGGGTTTAAACAGAATTAATAAAGAATTAGTGAAGAGAATGCAGCAAATTTTATAAACCTATTTCAAATAAAAGACTCATTTACTGATATGGATTTCTATCAAGAAACGGAAGAATTAAGTGCGTTATTTGAACCAATTCCAAGTAGTGTTTATTGGTAATTGTTGAGCAATGCTGAGTAATTATTGAGCAATTGTTGAGCAATGCTGAGTAATTGTTGAGCAATTGTTGAGCAATGCTGAGTAATTGTTGAGCAAGTGCTGAGGAATTGCTGAGCATTATTTACTAGTTGTTCAGCATTGAGCATTATTTGCTCGTAATTTGTTCAAAATGCCCAAAATACTCGAAATTTCCAGAATTCCCAGAATTATAAATAAAAAATTAAAACCAACATTTTAAAAAAATAAATCCCAAATTTAAAAAAAATCCTTGTTTGTACAAGTATATATAATTCCAAAACTAAGTGTACATATAGAGTACCTTTTTTGTATAGGATTTTTTTTAAATTTATTGGGTTTATTTTTTTAAAATGTTGGAATTTTAATTTATTTATTAATTCTGGGAATTCTGGAAATTTCGAGTATTTTGGGCATTTTGAACAATACGAGCAAATAATGCTCAATGCTGAACAACTAGTAAATAATGCTCAGCAATTCCTCAGCACTTGCTCAACAATTACTCAGCATTAAGTCCAATTGCTCAACAATTACTCAGCATTGCTCAACAATTGCTCAATAATTACTCAGCATTGCTCAACAATTACCAATAAACACTACTTGGAATTGGTTCAAATAACGCACTTAATTCTTCCGTTTCTTGATAGAAATCCATATCAGTAAATGAGTCTTTTATTTGAAATAGGTTTATAAAATTTGCTGCATTCTCTTCAACTAATTCTTTATTAATTCTGTTTAAACCCCTAATTTCTCTAAGTTGTTTCTTAAAACACCTAGATAATTTTCTATAGAATATAGAAAATGCAACTCTTTTATCGGTGCGTAATAGGTTTCGCTGATATTTCATGTACTCTATTTTAAATAATTCTTTCATTTTAAAATAAGGAAAATATTCTCCAACAAACCCTTTTAAAAACTCCATTTCCCATAAAAGTACTTTGTCCATTTAAATGATTTTTCTAAATATTTATCGTTTTGAACGTGTTTTATATATCTATTATATAACTATATAAATTACTTATTATAACTATGTCAAAGGTGTGTTCAACTAGTGAAAAGAGAAATCCAGAACAAGTTAATAAAATTAAAGATATTGATAAAAAATATAATTCCAATAATTAATTTATTTAAATTATTAAAAGTAGAAGGGGATGGTTGGGTACTTCAGGGAACTTATGAAGAGCTGGTTCAACATTATATAGATGCTGGATTTGATGAAGCGTACGCTCAAGAACGTATAGATTTAGGTTGGGCTGATATTGATTTTTAGTTAATAATTTAAAAATTAATTGAAATTATTTTAAGCATTTTGAGCATATTTATAATTTATATAAATTACTTATATAACTAATTTTAAACAAATTATGCGAAGTCATACTTATCTAATAAAAGTATAGAGGAAATCGTTTTATCCCGTGGAAAGGTGTCCGCGGATCATATTAAAAAGAAGTATAAAATAGGTAGTGCACGTCTTAATAAGTTGTGGGAAAACGCTGATTTGGAAACGATTTCGTGGATAACGAATGCAAAACAGCTGGCTAGGGGCGGAGATAATTTTAATAAAATTATAAAAAGTAATAAATCATCTAAAAAACATAAAAAGAACAAAAGAGTATTTAATGAGCTAAAAGATTTAAAAGAAATTAAAGATAACAATAACAATAAAGAATATATAATTTTTTTAAATTAAATTATTTTAGTAGCGGTTCTGGCTCACTTTTCATATTGGTGGCAAATCTGTACTGGTTTCAACTACCCTACCAGTAGCATGACGGTTCTGGCTCACTTTTTCATATTGGTGTTATAGGCTGTAAAACCCTTGCTGTTGTTAACTATCATGTTTTAAATAAATATATTTTTTATTTTTCTGTTAAACAATAACTACACGTGTATATATAATTACAAAGACTAAACTTACTGATGATGATTTGGTTAATATTATTCTAGCGCGATATGTTGTTACTGCACAACAAACTAGAAAAAAGTATCACATTTGTGTAAAAAGACAAAAGGAAATATGGAATTCGGTAACAAATATGAAACATTTTATAGATAGAGTTGAAAGTTTGGGGTGTTTGGAAAAAGATGAAAAATTGAAAAAGAGTAATCTAAAAAGTCTGGTTAAAAACCCGGTTGGAAGACCTAGAAAGAAGGTATTAATACCTGTAACTTGTTAATAATTAATTTTCTTTTTTTTTATGTTGTAGTTTAAAAAATAAGTTATATAAATTAAAAGAATGGAAAAATTGCCGTGCGATGTAAAGCGGTTGCAAGAACAAAAGAATAATGCAAATCAATATTATGATCTTTGTGAGGAAATTAAAGCTGTTTTTGAGTTGGATTTAAAAAAATCTCACCCCAGAACAACAAATCCGAGTTAATAAACTAACAGACAAACTTAGGGAGGAAGAGGAAATAATTACTGAGGAAGAAACATATAGATTATAATTTTATTTAATTTTGGAAAAATTATTAGTTATAGAGGTTCTGTATGTATCCCATCCGGTAAAACTCTTCGTTTATCGTAATATGCAGAAAGTCCTAATTTTTTCTGCGTGTAGGTTTTCATGGTTCCGTTTTTCATTCTGAATCCTCTATTCATACCTCTATCTATTCCGTCGTGATTCAGTGCGGCGTAGAATCTGTCCCATGTAAGTTTATTTTGTCTTGCAGAAAGTCCTTTTGCAGAATGTTTGACTTCTTCGGTATCTTTTTTCTGAACAATATAGCACTTACTGGATAGGCTATAGCACGATCACCTTGATATTCTAGTTTGAAAAGTCCAGGCTCTCTATTGCTCCATTTATCCCACGCCAACCATTCTTATTTTTTATGTTCGTTAAAATCTTCGAGCATTTCCGGTTTTATTATGTTATCCAGAGGACCACTGACACCCATATATAAACTATCTGTATCCATTTGAATCAGTTCAAAATCCGCTCGATCAATGTATTTATCTAAAAAGTCATAATAAAATTGTAACATTCTTAGTTTTGCATATTGATATACAGCAATTCCACAGTGAAATGGACGATTCATCAGGGAGGTTGTACGCCTGGAGGATATTTCGTACGCATCTCCAATTTCTTCTAAATCGTTAAAATACGCAGATCGTAGTGCGCATCCACACATTTTTCGTCTTTTGTATATGTTGTGTTTAGATGTGTTTCTGGTGATTCTATCATTTTTCCACAGCAAGAATTTCCTAATAATTTCATAATATCTGCAATTGCGGATTTGGAGCTGTCAACATCGCCAGTTCGTCTTGCGGATGTAACTTCTTTTGCAAACCACTCAAATGGTTTTCCGGGAATGTAGGTTTTATTATTGTTTGTGAATGGCAATTATTTTCAACCCATGGTTTAAATACCATTTTAAAGTGGGGTAAATAATAAAACTTTTTTAGCGACATTGCACCAACCAGCTTCTTTCCATCTCCTCTACAGCGACCTGTTTCTTTCAAATAATCTAACATATGTTGTGGAACTTCATTTTCCTCCACAATCCTATTTATGAATAATGGTGACATTTCAGAAAACTTTTGTTTTAAGTTGTGGGGAACTATTATATCCACTTCGGCAAACCCAAACCACTTATCCGTTAAAACCTGTCTTGTAAAATTTGTAATTCTTTTGTTCGAAAATGGGTGTTCTGATTTTATAACCCTTCCCTCTCCACATGGCATTGTTTTTGCAAGTGTGGATAAATACAAAGCGTTTGCGTCAAATCCTAATATAGAGTCACATATTTTTCCATTTCCGTCTGGGGTTGATCTAATTCTAGAAATACCTCCTGCCATTAATCTTGAAAATACAATTGATGGTCCACCAACGAGCGCTTGTTTCATTATTTCGTATACTTCTTCAGTGGGTGCAAACAGCGGTGGACAGATCGCGTCCGCTATTTTATTCTCTTTGGTAATATAAGGTGTTACGTAGTTTTTTATAGTTCCTCGAAGAATGTATTGGAAAGCTACACCGGAAGGGTAACGGCATCTTTAAACATGTCTATACCTTTTGTTTCGTAAAATTGAGACATTTTTCTTGCCGCTTCTAGAAACGGTCCTACGTCCAAGTCGTTATAATATTTTAACCAATCTTTAAAAGTTTTCATTCCGCGCTTTTTGTATATGGCGTTGCACTCTTCTAGCTCCTTCTCAGTGATGGTTTTTGTTGGGGCAAGTTTATTCGTCCAGAATTTAAATTCAGGTAAACCCTCGTACGATAATTTATCTGGTGTGTCGAACCATTCGTATGGAAAGAAAGATTTTTCGTCTTTACATCCATATGCGCTAACCCATCTAGCGTAATCAACACCTGGGGAAAGATATAATTTTACATCTAGAAAGCGAAGCTTGGGCATGAATATAAATAATGTTTGATTTGATTTTTTACCCACTAAAACTTTCTTTGTTTTATCTGCTAATATTTCAACCAATTGATTTTTATTAGATTTAGATCGTATTTGCTTGAGTTGAATCCGAGAACTGGAACTTGGGTGATCCATCTTGTAACCTCTTTTTGTTGTTTGTATGAAAGATTATCAAAATCTGACGGATACCCATATATAGGGTTTTCACCCACCTTTTCACCAATTTCTTCCGCTCTTTTTTCTAAATCTTCATAAAACAAATTAACCAATTTGGCTGGATCTTTTTCACATATGTGTGTTATTCTGTTAGAAAGTGTATCACCAATACTCACACTGATTGGAACGTGGGTGTTTAAAATCTCTAAATCTATATGTGGATTGGTTTCTCCGGTTTTATCTAAATATGACTCAAAATCGAATACTATCTGATATGGGTAAATAACAGTAGGTGTGTTTTTAAAAAAATTATGCTTACTCCCCCCTTTGTGTTTGGTTTAAAAAATTAAAATATGCCTACTCCCCCCTTCGTGTTTTGAAAATTAAAATTACTCCCATTCTCATAAATATTCTCATAAAAATATGGTGATCGGAAAAGTAGTATCTGAGTGTAATAATAGTCATTAATTATAGCACCACCTGGTGGGAGGCACCACGTGTAGCCGGTGGCTTCCAGAGGGTGGTGGTATCATTTTGACTCTTATATACTACTCGTTTTATTTTATCTGGTTTAGAATCCCATAAAAAGTCATATATTATTTTCTTGATATATTTTATAATATTCTCTGTTGTTTTGAATAACTGTTAATGTATAACATGTATATGGATGTATAAGCGAATGTTTTCAGTACGTTTACTTTTCCTATCAATGTTAGATATCTCTGTTCAATTTCCATTTGTTTAAACAATTTTAAATTTTGTTTTTATCTTCGGATCAATATTGTACTGGTTGATCAAATTTGCACTATTTGAAAACGTAATTCCTAGCGTTTGAGCTTTATCCGAAGTCCATGCAAATGTTTTATTGGGAAGGTATTGTATAGACGATTGCCTTAAGGATCCTACTCAAAGAATTGTCGATTTTTTTATATTTAACCATGCCGTGAATGCCTCTTTAAAACCAGAACCGCACTTCACATAAGCGAAGTGCGGTTCCAAAATAGCGGATTGCCATCACCCCCCTGTGGCGACGCTTGCTGATTTGACCAAGGTTACCAGGCGTATTGTATCAAGATGAAAGGCACAACTGATAACAGTCTGCTGCAATTAGAGAGTGGAAATTCTGTCTGTTTTTACAAAAACTGCATCATTTTCATCGGAGAAACAAACAAATATCATATATGTCTTTATCAGAAAAAAATAAATAATGCCATTTTTTTTAATTTGTAAATCGTCCAGAAATGAGAATTGTAAAGTATTTATGTTATCCGACATCGGGTCAGTTTCAACAGTTCCACACACAGTCAACACACGCGTATGAATATACTCAATCACACATGCAATAAAGGGTGGGCATTTTTAAATATGAAGCAATGTGTTTTTTATCACAAACAAAAACATCATTTCTTTTGTATATTTTATTAATTTGTTGAGACACTCTATCAACATGTATAATTTATTCGGATAATATTTAAACTGCAAACACACTCGGGAAGCGGGACTATTTTATGTTCCGCACTGCCATTCCACACATGTGTGAATCGGCTGTTGCATGCATATTCCATGATTTTGGAACATGTGTTAATTCTGAAAATGACCGCGACGAGATAAACACAGAAGAAACAAAGTAAAAATGGCCAAACATATAAAACTTGCGATCGGAAGTGATGCTACTTCGATGTCTGAATAACAAACATCATACATGCAGCCCCTGATCAGACTGATGCGCAGGCTGATCTGGGGTTTACGCTAGTCGCACATGGTGTCAAGGTTTTGTATATAAAAGTGTGAAACTTTTGCATGAGCTCGCTGTGTGTACTGTGCATGTAATCGGAGCTCCAGATAAGGTGCTTATTTATATCAAAATATTAGAACGTCTTTTTAATTTCATTCACTAAAATGGCAAGTCGGGAGTGATTTAGAATTGTCTCGATGAGACGATTCTAGAGCACTCCCAACTTGCATTTTTTTGTTGGGAAAAGTACCCGGGAGAGTTGGTCAGAATACCCACCTTAACTGGAGCTCTGGTAAATAACTTATTGGAACATTTAATCAATACATTTAATATATATTGAAGAGTCACCAATATGCACCAGGTCAGGATATCCGAAATTTCAGGGCTGAATAGTTTCTGTAAGTATTGAGCTCTGATTTTGAGAATTCCCCTCATTATGTACAGGTTGCATACAGAATATTCCAACCCGTTGGTCCGGCCTTAAATGACCCGGCCTTGAATGACCTTACATGTTGATAGGCCGTTCAACACCAATAATCAATCAATCTAAACTAGATTGGGTATTGCGCAATACAACAATACAAAAAGTATTGTTTACTGACAAAGCAGTGGGATAAGTTTAGCTGCCACTCTCTGATAACTATTTTTCCTGTTTATCCGTGAACATATCCACACGCATTTGAACGAACCGTCTCAAATAGTGGTCACAAAGTATACATCTGTGGAGAAATAATACAAATATCAGCTTTTCCCCCCCATGAACTGCTCAACATCAGACTAAAGTGTCATATAAACAGGAGACGGTCAAGTACCTTTATGTGGTACTTATAATATCTGACTATGGCTCTTCAATGTTCAAATTATTTAAGTTCATTCAAACATAAGGGTATTTATCTCTCGAAAATATGCTGATTGGTTTGACAGTGTAGATCAAGATGAGACGGCTCATTATGATCAGCCAGTTCATCTGGATCTACTTTATTGAAAGCATGACAATTCATGAATTTTGGAACCATGAACTATGTAAATCTTGGGGAGTATGATTACTGCTTCCTGGTAAAATGTACATGTACATGTATACAGAGATTATCACTAAATTGAGTCTGTGTTATGTGTAAACATGTGTGTAAATACCACTTGACCAGCTGGTCATCTGGAAACAAAAACAAGTAGTCCGGCAAATTGGTTCTGGGGAAATAAAGATGACCACTGGTCACTGCCCAGTGGTTTTATCGGGTGTTATCTCTTAATGGCCTTTTTTATAGCATTGCACAGTGGGTGGTCACTATGGCTAAACGCTGTTTGTATCCAGCAATTTTGTTTTAAAGGAAAGTTCATGTCATGAGCAGTCCTCACATTTTTGAAAATTCTTCTATAGTCTGTACAAGCTTTGTAAATGATAGCTCTGAACCCTCAGTAAGAAAAGTTGCGTCGTTTGCGAACATAGTGTTTTTAATATTTTGATTGTATATGTTCACTCCCTTTATATCCGCATTATTTTGAATGTATTTTGATAATATTTCAATTGATATTATGAAAAGATATGGGGATAGAGGACAGCCTTGACGTATTCCGCGGCCTATGCCAAAATATTCTGAGAGATGACCATTGTTGCATACACTGCTTTTTGCATTCGTATAAAATAAGGTAATCCATTTAATAAAATCATCTCCAAAATTAAAATATGTTAATGTGTTTGCATATACCCATGATCAACACTATCAAATGCTTTTTCAAGTCTGCAAAAAATAACAATCCTGGTTCACTTGTTTCATTCAAATATTCTATGGATACAAATAAAAGTATAATAGTTTCTCCGATATATCTTCCCTTTATAAAACCAGTTTGCGAAGCATCAATTATGGATGAGATAACTTTTTTTTAATCTATTGGCAATATATTTTGTAGCCATTTTCTAATCTACATTTAGTAATGATATAAGTATCCAGTTGGATAATAAAGACAGTTCTTTGTTCAGTGTAATTATACTTTGTACTTTGCAACTGTAGTTTCTGCCACCAAGTCCACACTACTATTATATTGCCCACTAAGGTTTAACTCTTTGCATGCTGGGAAATGTGTGGGCTATATATAGTTAAAAAATAGCAGACGACACTTCAGTTATATTTTCTTTCATATCTCCCTATAAATATCATGAATATGTCTTGAAATTTCATTAGAATTGTGTCTGGAGGACGTACTTCTAATGCAAGACAGAGAGATGTCCACCGCTAGCATGCAAAGACAAGACAGAGAGATGTTCACCGCTAGCATGCAAAGACATATTTACAGAGAGATGTTCACCGCTAGCATGCAAAGACAAGACAGAGAGATGTTCACCGCTAGCAGCAAAGACAAGACAGAGAGATGTTCACCGCTAGCATGCAAAGACAAGACAGAGAGATGTCCACCGCTAGCAGCAAAGACAAGACAGAGAGAATGTTCACCGCTAGCATGCAAAGACAAGACAGAGAGATGTTCACCGCTAGCATGCAAAGACAAGACAGAGAGATGTTCACCGCTAGCATGCAAAGACAAGACAGAGAGATGTTCACCGCTAGCAGCAAAGACAAGACAGAGAGATGTTCACCGCTAGCATGCAAAGACAAGACAGAGAGATGTTCACCGTATGCAGCAAAGACAAGACAGAGAGATGTTCACCGCTAGCAGCAAAGACAAGACAGAGAGATGTTCACCGCTAGCAGCAAAGACAAGACAGAGAGATGTTCACCGCTAGCAGCAAAGACAAGACAGCGAGATGTTCACCGCTAGCAGCAAAGACAAGACAGAGAGATGTTCACCGCTAGCAGCAAAGACAAGACAGAGAGATGTTCACCGCTAGCAGCAAAGACAAGACAGAGAGATGTTCACCGCTAGCATGCAAAGACAAGACAGAGAGATGTCCACCGCTAGCATGCAAAGACAAGACAGAGAGATGTTCACCGCTAGCATGCAAAGACAAGACAGAGAGATGTCCACCGCTAGCATGCAAATACAAGACAGAGAGATGTCCACCGCTAGCATGCAAAGACAAGACAGAGAGATGTTCACCGCTAGCATGCAAAGACAAGACAGAGAGATGTTCACCGCTAGCAGCAAAGACAAGACAGAGAGATGTTCACCGCTAGCATGCAAAGACAAGACAGAGAGATGTTCACCGCTAGCATGCAAAGACAAGACAGAGAGATGTTCACCGCTAGCAGCAAAGACAAGACAGAGAGATGTTCACCGCTAGCAGCAAAGACAAGACAGAGAGATGTTCACCGCTAGCAGCAAAGACAAGACAGAGAGATGTTCACCGCTAGCAGCAAAGACAAGACAGAGAGATGTTCACCGCTAGCAGCAAAGACAAGACAGAGGGATGTTCACCGCTAGCAGCAAAGACAAGACAGAGGGATGTTCACCGCTAGCATGCAAAGACAAGACAGAGGGATGTTCACCGCTAGCATGCAAAGACAAGACAGAGGGATGTTCACCGCTAGCATGCAAAGACAAGACAGAGGGATGTTCACCGCTAGCAGCAAAGACAAGACAGAGGGATGTTCACCGCTAGCAGCAAAGACAAGACAGAGGGATGTTCACCGCTAGCAGCAAAGACAAGACAGAGAGATGTTCACCGCTAGCAGCAAAGACAAGACAGAGGGATGTCCACCGCTAGCAGCAAAGACAAGACAGAGAGATGTTCACCGCTAGCAGCAAAGACAAGACAGAGAGATGTTCACCGCTAGCAGCAAAGACAAGACAGAGAGATGTTCACCGCTAGCAGCAAAGACAAGACAGAGGGATGTCCACCGCTAGCAGCAAAGAGTTAAAAGTACATGCCCACTAAGTAGGCACAACATGTTTTTGTTTTATTTCAGAGACATCATCCGAGACATTTTCTGGCAAATTAAACATTCATTCACCATTACTCCACGTATTGATTGGCATTATTATACAATTTGATATCAGACGTAACTTTACACACTAATATCAAGGGCGATAACCGCATTCCCTTAAACTGTTAACGGACATTACTATTGATTATCTGTATTTATTGTTTTGATGTTCACTTATCATATTTTATAATCTTTCGAAAATATTATGTTTTCAGGTGACGCATTTAATTAATATAAATAATTAAAAAATATCATGCCTCATTTGCGAATGAAAATAGCCTGATACACAGCGAGTCACTATCAGTGAAATAAATATTACTAAATGATTATACCTGTATAACGGGCGCTCGTATATTTTAGAACTGGTGGAATAGTGACACAATTATACACTTATTTAATTCCTGTAAAGAACTGTCTGTGCCTACTAAGTGGGATTATACCTTTAAGAAAGCTACAGTTTGGTTTCACAAATGGCAGTTGTATTCTGAAACTATGGTTTGGAGTCCAAACTCGAATTGAGGTTTTTATTGGAATACGATGACATGGCAGTTGCTGGTCAAATGTACAACAATTGACCAACCAATGGTTTGGGAGTCTAAACTGGGACTTTGTCTCTCAAACCATAGGTTAGATATTTATTATGCACATTCAAAGCGAAAACTTGGGTTTGAGGAGCCTAAACCTATGTTTATGTATGGGCACTGAGCTTGCCATACCATTACAATACGTGTAATTGGGCTACGGTTTGAGTAAATGCATAAGCATGGCGTCGTCAGGCAATATTGCGGTACCGTGAACAGTGAAACAATTTTTTTCGGCATATATCTTCCATTAAACCACTTTATACAAGGCCATGTTTGTATTTTTTTCTTTCTTTTTTCTCAGAAACTCCTGATATGCCCCTTTAAGTACAATCATGTCATACCGGCAGCGGAATTGGCGTGTACAGACACTGTCAGGCTGGCCAACGTCACATTGACGTGGCCGATATCTCCCGCTAACTGATCCAGTCGCTTATCTGCCACGCGACAACATGAAATAGACAGGCTTAATCACAGGTGTTTGAGAAGATGGTCATTGTCTTGGTGTCATGTGGGTTTTCGGTGGATTTTGTAGATTTCGCTGGATTTCGTTGATTTTGGATAATTTACATAGTTTTGTGCAACTACTAATGCTCAAACATTACACACTACATAAATCGCCAATTATCTACCCTTCCACCGTTCCAAACTTTGGGCCCTTTTATACACTAAAAATACTGTAAATTAACGTATTTATACGCGTACATCACGGGAGATGACGTAAACCGTATGTTGGTAACAATGCACACAAACCACCAGATATACCGAAATAACCGATAAAACACCGAAATATGAACCGTTCTTCAAGAACCTGTGGGCTTAATAATAGGTTACCGAACTTGGAAATCAGAAGTAACTTCCCTTAGAACAACTTCCAGGGCATTCTTGAAGTGAGAATTGACGGAATTGGTGATGTTTGTCGGTGTGATGTCACGTTACTTATATGTGGCTGTGACTGGAGAAAGGGGCTTATGGGATTTGTGACCATGTGACCAGTGTAGCTCCAGATCAGCTATCACACTCCTCTAGCCTGGTAACGATCTATATTGTGTGTTGGAAGCATGGCGGATGTTTCATCGATGGAATAGAGAACAGTGCAGATCCTGATCAGACTGTGCGGAGGCACAGGCTGATCTGGATCTACACTGAACGCAACCAACATAATCCCCTTTCTCCAGTCACAGTCACATAATCAACGGGATGTCGAATCGATCAATGCAGCCAATTTAACGATGAGTTGGAGATGGGGGCTGCGGCCATAACGGACTTAGCCCCATTCTTCGACTGGGTCCGTCATGCATTTTGTATACACACCAACCAGTATATCGATTTTAAACGTGTTGGTGTTTCATATGTGGCAGTGACTGGAGAAATGGGGATTATGGGTATATCATCCTTTGCATCCACACAGTCTGATCAGGATCTGCACTGTTCGCCATTCTATCAACGAAGCATCCGCCATCCTTCTAACATGTGCTTAGTTACCAGGCTACAGGAGTGTGCTATTTGATCAGGCGCTACACTTACATGTATCACAAATGCCATAACCCCAATTTCCCCAGTCACAGACACATACACAGCAAAATGTGTCACATATGCAATTCATATGAACAAAAATAATATGATATTCATATGTAAAACATATGAAAAACATATAAATTGCATATGACATTCATATGAAAAGTACCGATATAAAATTCATATGATATTCATATGAATTTAATATAAAGACTTTTCATTTGTATTTCATATGAATAATTTGCATGTGAATTTCATATGAACATATGTTACATATGCAAATCATATGAAAAGTTTTCGTATGAATTGTATATGAAATTGTCTTTGAAATTCATATTAAAAACATGAAATTCATATGCCACACATTTTGTAGTGTATAATGTTTTATTTGCATTACGTACATGTATACTATATGTGTGTAACACTGATCATACCTTTAGCATTCCTCAAGACGGATGTTGACAGTTCAGCTACAGTGAGATTCAAGCCCGCCATGTCGCCGACCAACTGGGATAATCGGTGCTGTATAGATATATCTACAATATCACAAGCTTAGTCTTACATGTTCGCATATGGAAATGATCTGCAACTGATTTGTAAGATCTACGATATCTGCTAGAAATGACGTCGGACGTTGACGAAAATTACAGAGCCCACGGCTACAGAGCATTCGGTGGAATTGGGTCCTTATGCTGAACAAATGAGTGAGCGTAGCGAAACGAGTTTGTTTAGCGGTAGGACCTAGCAGGAGGGAATTAGAATTAAATCAACATTTTCTTACATTTCTCACACGATTCTTCATAAAAAAACAAAGCTAATCAAGCGTAAAATATGGCCAAGAGTTATACGAATTAATATCTGGAGGAATGCCGTTGTGACGGCGACGGTCTCGAGATTCAACGGATGTGTCTGACAACATGATTTGATTGGTCGAAGGAAACACGTCGATACTAAGTTACTGACGTCATTTCCCTATGCAATGTATATGGTAAATACGAGAGTGGTGTAATTCACCGTTAGATTTCAGTAAACGTCCGGCTGAAATGTAAGAAATAATAGTAAATCAGTCATACAGCCATATGACATGCACACACGGTATACCTGTTTCTGCATTAGCGTCAAAAGAAGCCGTGAGTTTGACCATGGTTTCATTGACGTCAGTGATGTTCCCTGATAGCTTGGCCATTGTTTCTTTGACGCCAGTGACGTCCCCTGATAACTGTATCAGTGTCATAGAATCTGCAATAAAATCAAAGTACTGAAAGTACTGAACATAGGGTACTACAAGATTAAACTAGATTGATTGATTGATTGATTTATTGTTGGTGTTGCAGTTTCATTAACCCTTACAGGTACATGCCCACTCAGTAGGTACAAAATGTTCTTTACATCAGAGACATCATCTGAGACATTTCCTGGCAAATAAACATTCATGCGCCATTATCCCACGTACTGATTGGCATTATTATACATTTTATATCAGACGTAAATTTACACACTGATATCAGGGGCGATAACCGTGTTTGCTTAAAATGTTAACGGACATTACTATTTAATCTCTGTATTTATTTTATGATGTGCAATGATCATACTTTAAAATCTGTCGAAAATATTATTTTTTCAGGTGACGCATTTCTTTAGTATAAATAATTAAAAAATATCATGCCTCATTTGCATATGAAAATAGCCTGATACCACCGAGCGTCACTATCAGTTATACACTTATTTAATTACTATAAATGACATTTTGGGCTTACTGAGTGGGCATGTACCTTTAAAGCAATGGAAACGACAATTGTCGTCTGCTGTTTTAAATATTTTTATATTTTCTCCTTAAAAACATACTGAGACGATTCTACTGCGCTGCCAAAACAGGTTTTTAAAGAGATTAAAATATACAAAATGAGCAGACGGCAATTTCATGTTTCAGCGTTTTAATGGTTAAGGGGTAAACTATTGATATGGCACAACTTGAAGTACAGTATGCACTGCTACAGTACAATGTATGTACCAAAACATTCAACAACATTACAGATTATGAATATCAGAAAGATACGGTAACACATATACAAGACATCATCAATTCAAGTACATGTATACAGATTCCAGATATCTATGATCATTATAGATATATTGAAAACTGATTGAAGAGCAATAGTTACAATAATTCCGCCACGGAAGCGGTGTCGCGCCTGAAAATGCCTTATCGGTACATCGCCAAATTTACTTCTGTTTTGTGAATGAAATAATTGGCCCCGGATCATGTATATTAAAACATACAAATGACGTCATTGGGGAAACCGCCGACAAAATTTTCAATGTATGGAAGCCCAAACTTGTTAGATTTTTTGTTGTCGTATTTCAGTACTTGCATTAATATGGGTATTAATATACGCTGGATGTGTTATACTGTCATTAATTTGTTCCCTGGCTGTAAGTTATCACCTTAAATACTGACTTATTGACCCCCTTCCCTGAACGTAGAATTGACACTCATGTTGGCGTGTATTGGCCACCATAGACAAATGTCAATCAGGCCGAATTCGGGAATGCCACTAAAATCCGCTGTAAATCATCGATAGAGAGAGAGAATGAGGATTAAACATCAGTTAGACATACACGTGCGAGTTTTGTTTCGCACAGGTGTCGGGTGAGTTTAAAAATAGGCTCTCGGAAGGTCAAACTTGATGTAGTTTGTGTGTTAAACGCGTCGCTTGTTTCGGAGAGTATTCGGAGGGGAGTTAACTCTGTTACTAAATTTAGCGATGACCACAAATGGGGGCAAATCAACGCGCAACAAAAATAATCCGATGTATTTTTGTACGTAGAACATCCGTTGTTGATATTGTGCAGTGCAAGTAGTTTTTCATAATTTTATTTTCAATTAGCGGTTTCAAAACTGCATTGAAAGGATGAGTAACACAATGCATATGGTATAATCAGAATCTGCACAAAATATCACATATCACTACGGAGGAGCCCATCGAGGGGGGTTGGGGGCGTGTTTAAATGAGCCACTCGAAACCAATACACAGGGTACTAGGTACCCTATGTAACAAGGGACCCGTTTCACTAAATATCGTACGACTGAAATGTTCGTAAGTCAAAATTTAGGATCGTCTTTACATTTCAATTGCTCAATACATGTAAATCCAATATTTGTTTACAAGAAAACATTGTTAATGTGAAATTTAAAGACTATTATAATTTTGCACGTACGAACATTTTAGTCGTTCGAAGTTTAGTGAAACGGGCCCCAGCTACTGTAAGGTCGCGGTATCACCGCATCATTCGTTGAGGATACATGTACATAACTTTAAAAAAAAATCCCGTATCGTCAGCTGTTGCGCTATGGCGGACGATACGGACGTTTTTGAAGGGTTACTGATATGCAGCTACATGTACCACATCTTCTCGTTGAACATCGTGATGGTATCGTGTTGTGTTTTCGGTGAGCACACAACGTGTGTCCAGCCACCAACTGGCATCATATATTACACCACACTAATTAGATTAAGGACGCGTTCTATACCTCATCATCAACTGATTAAAAGAGAATTGCTTTTAATGTGATGGGATATATGTATTACATACACAGTTGAAAGCATTAGATGTCGGGGATAATTGCATGGATTGAGATTATGGGAATTTGAATTGTGTGGACAATTGTTTATCAACCCGATATATATCATTTATAAACATGACTAACAATTAGCATCGCCCACTCTATGTGAGTTATTTAGGGCTGAACGGGTTTTACTATTAGATATATGTAAGTAAACAAATCGTATTATGAAATGGACTGTATCAGTACCATACCACAGCTGGAAGACTCGGACTTGTGACTTAAAAATGCCAATTAAGAAAATAAAAATCCCTCCAACCTGGTGTCGTACTGTACGTTGTGTTTCCCGAGGAAAATGAACATACAGTACAACACCGGGCCCGTTTCACTAAACTTCGTACGACTAAAATGTTCGTAAGTGCAACATTATGATAGTCTGTAAATTTCAAATTAACAATGTTTTTTTTTTTTTTTTTAATTATTGGGATTTATATTTATTGAGCATATGCTGCAATGCAGCCTATGCTCAATAAATGTATATCCAATCAATTGAAATTTCCAGACGATCATAAAATTTGCGCATACAAACATTTTAGTCTACGAAGTTTAGTGAAACGGCCCTCAGGGACCCGTTTCACTAAACTTCGTACGACTAAGAAATTCGTAAGTACAAAATTAAAATGTACAACAAAGATCGCACCAGGAGCCTATTTTCGTGAACCACATTAATCTGTGAAGGGAAATTATAAAAAATATTCATACGAACTTTTTATCGTACGAAGTTTAGTTTTGAATGTACACGTTTATGTCACAAGGCCGATTCTTGCACCTGTGCGTCATACCTGTTGCTGCGCGTGCCGCCGCGGAGGCCGACCAGCTCACCAACGTTATATTCATGGCAGTTATGTCCCCTGATAGCAGGTCCATCCGGGAATCTGTAGCTGACGTCACACACAACACAATCAGGGATCACGTGATTTATATTATAATAGGGGGTGGGAGGGATGGAACTGAATAGTTACATAAAAATATATATTACATGCTACCCAGCCTGAGTGATTTCCCGTGATTCTGGAGGGATGTAGTTCCTTAAAGGAAATATTTCCTCCTAGACGTTAGCGAGACGTAATTGACCTTACGTTTTGACGTCATTTTCGGCGAAGAAACAATTCACACGCGAACGTCAAAATTGTCGATTTTGAAAACGTTATAAGCAGGTAAGAGCAAATTTCAAATTTCACATTTCTCGAAGAGCATGTAATATACACTTTATTCCATTACTACCATTTTGTACTACCGGATTTATTTCCCTTGACATCTGTAAATTCGACAAAGAAACTCGTTTCTTTATCGGATTTCCAGATGTGTCGGGAAATAAATCCGGTATTTCAAAATGGCAGTTGAATAAACTGTATGTATTGCATAAAACGGGCACTCGCATTGTGTTGACACAGTGTAATACAAGTCATATTACACTAGTGTAATAAATACGCAAATACTAAATTTGCTAAACTACTTGACTGATTTCCTTAAACTCGTTTGATAAATATCATGTACCAGGTACATACCCACTCAGTAAGCACACAATGGTCTTATTAGGAATTAAATAAGTGTATAATTGTGTCACTATTCCACCAGTTCTAAAATTACGAATACCCGCTATACAGGTATAATCATTTAGTACCATTTATTTTACTGATAGTGACGCTCGGTGGTATCAGGCTAGTTTCAAATGCCAATGAGGCATGATAGTTTTTGATTATGTATTCTAATTGAATAAGTCACCATCAACAATAATATTTTCTACAGATTATAAAGTATGGTCATTGCATATCAAAACATAAACACAGAAAATAAATAGTAAAGTCGTTAACATTTTAAGGAAACGCGGCTATTGCCCCTGATATCAGTGTGGAAATCTACGTCTGATATAAAATGTATAATACTGCCAATCTGTACGTTGGGTAATGCTGAATTAATGTTTATTTCGCCAGAAAAGGTCTCACATGATGTCTCTGATATAAAGAACATTTTGTGCCTACCGAGTGGGAATGTACCTTTAAACCACCCCTGACATTAGAATAACCTGACCTGGTGCCAGATAGTCACCACACAAGAGTCACTTACATGTAGCCACATTCCCTAAAAGTAATATGATTAGTACTAACTTAACTACATTCGAGCATTTTATATCTCAAATGGATACGTTCCTATATATTTAACCTCCAGATAGCAGTCACCTCTCTACAACAGTCAATGTTGTGTTTTTGCCGTAGGTGGCTGTTTTAGAGAGGTTGCACTATACTTTATAATTGGTATAACGGGATTTAATGTATATTTGATGATTAAAAGCATGCATAATTATTATACTGAATTTGTTACATTATCACAGTCAAAATAAATTCAGTATAATAAAAATTAATAAATTAATTTTTAAATTGTTTCCCTCAAAGTATACTTTGGTAGATAAGTACACTTTGCAATGTTAATGAAATAGGCTTCGTAAGCTCATGAGACGGGCACCATGTTACCACATGTAATGCTCGATTCGGTGTCAATCCGCCAATCATATGATATTATGATCATCGTAATTGGAAAGCGCGTTAAGGGCGGAGCTACATGTACATTAAAACAAACATGTACACGAGAATTGATGGATTTACATTCATTTAACTTCGCACGAATAAAATGTTTGTAAGTGCAAAATTATGATAGTCTGCATACGCAGCCTATGCTCAATAAATGTAAATACAATACTTGTTTACAAGAACATTCTTTACATACTATCATAATTTTGCACTTACGAACATTTTAGTCGTATCAAGTTTAGTGAAACTTATCCACGATTGAACTGTTCATAACAATGTCATAAACCCTTAGTACAGCCCTAACACAATCCTGCCACCGTACATTTGTTATGGCCAGGACATTGTATACGGTGTTAGTACGAATTTAGGATCGTCTGGAAATTGATGGATTTACATTTATTGAGCATAGGCTGCATATGCAGCCTATGCTCAATACATTTAAATCCAATAATTCTTTACAAGAAAATTCTTTACATACTTTGCACAATCCTGCCACCGTACACTTGTTATGGTCAGGGCCATGTCTACGGTGGTAGTACGAATATGTAGGATTGATTTACGTTTGCACTAAAGGTTGACCACACTATGACTGTGCCGCGATTGTTTTGGAACAGTTCAAATGTTGGTGGTCATTCCGGGACCACCAAGATTCTCCAGTAGCTGATGTCACCTAAATTGCTAAGCATACTTATTTAGCTTATTCTGAGGGAGTAACCATTTATTTTCCCCGAAATACATTATTTCATATAGAACTAACGACTGCATATATTTGATGATTACAATTTATAGCAGAATTATTATACTGAATTTATTACATTATCACAGCCAAAATGGCTGTGATAATGTAATGAATTCAGTATACTAATTTGGTCAGAAAATATTCTATTTCCTTAAATTTAAATTAATAAATTTATTCGTAAATTGAAAATGTCTCCCTCAAAGTGTACTTAGCAAGATAAGTCTACTTGGCAAGTTTGGTGAAATCGGCTACAGGATTCAAGATGAATGTTGATCTAGCCTTCTATCGTGTCTACGACATCATACCAAGATTCCCGAAGATTTGCGGAATCGTGGTGAACCTCCTTATAATCGGGATAGTGTGACGACTGAGGCTTAACGGGCAATGTTCTGCTGTTTCACTAAACTTCGTACGTCAACAAAAATGTTCGTAAGTGCAAAATTACGATAATCTGTAACATTAACAAGGTTTTCTTGTAAACAATTATTGGATTTACATTTATTGAGCAATAAACGTAAATCCATTAATTGAAATTTCCAAACAATCTTAAATTTGCACTTACCAACATTTTAGTCGTACGAAGTTTAGTAAAATGGTCCCAAAACCTTTTATTAACTACCTGTTATCCGGTCACTGCACGAAACCTGTAACTCTGCTACGGTCGCCTTCAGGGCAGCTAGGTCACGTGAAAACCGTTTCACATCCGAGCCATCTAAAGAGGTTCGAATTGTTCGCATGAACCCCCTTTTTGCAGCCAGCATATTTTACATAAATAAAGGTCGGTGATAGCCATGTTCAATGCATGAATGAGCAGACAGTATATTATTAAACTGTCCTACTAACAAAACACAGTCAAGCGACGCCAAACGTTTTGAAACATGCACATTTTCAGAAATAAACTTCTGAAATTGATCTTTGACGTCATTGTCAAGCATAATTTGTTTTAAAAATTCAGAACATTGTTTGTCACGTGACATACATTGTTTCAATTCCAGACGATGGCTTTTCGAGCCAATAGCATATACCAGTAGCCGATTTCATCAAAATTGCTAAATTTCCTTATCTTGCTAAGCACACTTTGAGGGAGAACTTTTCATTTTAATAATAAATTAATTAATTTTTATTTAATGAAATAAAAAAATTTCTGACCAAATTATTATACTGAATTTATTACATTATCACAGTGATAATGTAATAAATTCAGTGTAATAATTCTGCATACTTTTAATCATCAAATATATGCAGTTGTAGCATGGAGCTCAATATGAATAATGAATAACGGGGAAAATAAATGATTACTCCCTTAACCCTTTCCCTGATAGAGACGACTTTTGACGCCTCTGCAGAAGATGTCTTTAGAAAACATTGTGGGAAAAGGAGAAATTGCTTGTAACAAGCAATTTCTCCTTTTCCCACAATGTTTTCTACTCTATCAGATAATTTAACCATCATTTGACCCAGCATTTGATTCTTTTATTCAGATGTTTTCGATTTGGATGAGTCGAAATATCGCAAAACAGGGAAAGGGTTAAACTATACTTAGCTAGATAGAATGCTGAGCACTTTTGGTGAAATCTGTTACAGGTTGATCACAGGTAGGAGGAAATTATGGTAATTGGTAAGGTTACAGAGCAAACCCAATGGTGGTGTCCCACCGGAAATATACTCTTCATTCAGCAAAGGTTGCTGGCTATCGCTGATGCTGCATCCCGCGCTGGAGTAAAATGTTTCACGTCGAAAATTCCATACGAAATGTCACTTATATCTAACATGTCTAAAGTGCAAATGTCTTGCACCGATTACCTGACTAAAAATGTTTAATGCAGTACTGCTTATACATGTAGCTAAATAGGAATTCGTCAGTAACCTGGGGGCCGTTGTACTAGACTTCGCACGACTAAAATGTTCGTAAGTGCAAAATTAGGATCGTCGTGAAATTTCAATTGATGGATGAACATTAACAATGTGTTTTTGTAAACACTTATTGGATTTACATTTATCGAGCATAGGCTGCATATGCAAATGTAAATTCTTCAATTGAAATTTCCAGACGATCCTAAATTTGCACTTTTAGTCGTAGGAAGCTTAGTGAAACGGCTCCCCGGTGCCTACTTCGATGTGAACCATTTCTCGCTGGCGCGGAGTGCAGTACCAGTGGTTGTTCTCTGTTTACAAGGTACATGTATGTCATATAATTATGTACCTGTAGAACTCGCACCAACTTTCCCCGGGAGCTCGACATCTGTCTGTGGTAGGCTCTTCACGTCCGTGGGTGCCAGATTATGGCTCGTGCCTGCTGCAATGAGGACTCGTAGCGAGTTATTTCCCTTTGTAAATCTATTTATAGAATCCGATCCTATACAGTATTTCAGCGTTTATATCTTACTGAATAGCACAACAGTTGGGGTTTGCGAACAGAGTGGACCCAGATCGCACGGCACACCAGTGCAGTCTGATTTGAGTCTACCCTGATTCATGGTGAATGATCATGTGGTTATGTTATCACAACAACAACAATGTCTGAAAGTGTTGAAAGCGCGCCCACTCCAAAATAAATATTATTTGACATTTTCCTTAATATGCAACGGATTTTGATGAAATATGGCGCATCAAACGCATCTTCATGACCTGCATTTGGTGGTCTCGGGACTTCGGCACATACTTATGTCGTTTTTTGCTAAGAATCCATTTCCGTATCAGTATTGACAATACACACGGAAGTCGATTCTTCACAAACACGACAGAAGTTTGGGCCGAAGTACCGAGACCAGCAAATGCTGCTTAACAAGACGTGTTTGATGCGCCATATTTCATTAAATTCCGTTACACAATAAGGACAATATAAGAAAATGCGTACTTTGCATTGGAGGCGCATTATGGACGTTTCAGTAATTGTTGTTGTTGTTGATGTTGTAACCACATGATCATGCACTTTGTGATTGCAATAACTGTAATAAGTGTGAAAATATGAATCTGGCAAATAATGCAGTCCTTGATCAGATTGCGCAGATATGTAGGATGATCTGGATCAACACTAGTCAAACTCATTATAATGGTTCCTTTAAATAACAAAGCATGGTGCATTCGCCCTTTTTGTCAATGCATAATGCCCTAAACTAAACAATTTAGACCGGATTTCTGTAAATAAATTCGACGGGAGATAACTAGCTACGATCCCTCAGTGTAATGCTCGGTCACGATCTGAACCGGACCACAAGTGGCATATAGGTTGTTTGTGTTTTGATAAATGGGTTTGTGTGTTTAGCGTCCAGTGTTTTGGCTCTGCACCGTTCACCAGTTCATCAATGACAAACCCGTGCAAATTTTGAATCATCTCGGAATTTCAATTGATGGATTTACATTTATTAAGCATAGGCTGCATGCAGCCTATGCTCAATAAATGTAAATCCATCAATTGAAATCCAATAATTGTTTACAAGAAAACATTGTCAATGTAAACTTTACAGACAAACATAATTTTGCACTTACGAACATTTTATTCGTACGAAGTTTAAAGAAACGGGCCCCAGAAGGCGGATTGGCCACACATGCCAGACGCCCCATGTATCCAGTCATAGCGACCAGAAGGCGGATTGGCCACACATGCCAAAAGCCCCATTTCGCCAGTCATGGCGACATCTAGAGATCAGAATGCGGATTGGCCATACATGCCAGAAGCCCCATTTCTCCAGTCATGGCGACATCTAGAGATCAGAATGCGGATTGGCCATACATGCCAGAAGCCCCATTTCTCCAGTCATGGCGACATCTAGCGATCAGAATGCGGATTGGCCACACATGCCAGAAGCCCCATTTCTCCAGTCCCATGCTACTATCAGAAGGCCATGTGCCTGAGTTGAGGGGGTGGGGTGTGTGCGGAGGGCGGTTTGTTGAACATGTACTTGAATTTACGCATTTATTAGGTTTGAGGCGGCTTTCAGCTGCGCCGAAAACCTATTGTATTCGTTGGTTTTTTTTTTTTTTTTTTTTTTTTTTTTTTTTATTATTCAGCCGTTCAGTCTACAACCCAAACCGCTGGTCGGATCGACTTCAAATTTTGCATGCCGATTTGGATCAAGTGTGAGCAGAGACTTAGAGATTTTCAGAAATCTCTTAATGCCACTTTCCACGAAACCGGAAGTGACGTCATACTTTCTATAACTTCCTTATTTTCAAATGATTTCAAAAATTCTTACAAGCATTTGAAAAAGCTGACAAAAATTCTCTATCTCGAATTCACTGACAGTTCTCTCGTATCTGGTCAAATAAGAGAGCTATAGGCATTTGAAGTTGAAAAATGTACATACTTTTTCAACGATTTTGCCGATTTTTTGCCGAATTTTCGGCTGATAACGGGTGGTCTTTACAAACGTTTTCCAATTTGTACAGTAATGTCAGCAACATAATTTCTTGCCAGTGTGATAGGGGAGTGTCAGGCGCATAAAAGATGATAATTTTCAGAGCTCTATCTTGACTACTTCCGGTTCTATTGGATGTCAAAGATGAACGTCTTTTTTTTCAAGTTTTCAAAATAGAGCAAACGGATGTGACGTCAGCTTCGTTATTTATCAATAGATTTCAAAATTTCTTGCTGCGGTCGATATTTCAGTCCTTTAGCTAAAACTTTCCCGCTTTGTGCCCGGCCTATAGTGAAAAACGAACGAAAACTTCACTGGCGGAATATTGAACATATCTAATTTCCGTTTTATTAGGTGTATTTACAAATGGCGTAAACTGCAATCTAAGGGCGATAACTATCGAACAATAATCATCCGCTGACTTACGGGCTCCCTCCATCTACAACAAACCGCTGGTCGGATCGACTTCAAATTTTGCATGCCGATTCGGATCAAGTGTGAGCAGAGACTCAGATATTTTCAGATATCTTTTAATGCTGCTTTCCACGAAAACGGAAGTGACGTCATACTTCCTATAACTTCCTTATTTTCCAACCGATTTCAAGAATTCATTAGGTTTGAGGCGGCTTTCAGCTGCGCCGAAAACCTATTGTATTCGTTGGTTTTTTTTTTTTTTTTTTTTTTTTTTTATTCAGCCGTTCAGTCTACAGCCCAAACCGCTGGTCGGATCGACTTCAAATTTTGCATGCCGATTCGGATCATGTGTGAGCAGAGACTCAGAGATTTTCAGAAATCTCTTAATGCCACTTTCCACGAAACCGGAAGTGACGTCATACTTTCTATAACTTCCTTATTTTCCAACCGATTTCAATAATTCATTTTGCATTGGAAAGCTGACAAAATTTTATATCTCGAATTCACTGACAGTTCTCGGCTATCTGGTCAAATAAGAGAGCTATAGGGATTTGAAGTTGAAAAATTTACATATTTTTCAACGATTTTGCCGAATTTTTGCCGAATTTCGGCTGATAACGGGTGGTCTTTGCAAACATTTTCCAATTTGTACAGTAATGTCAGCAACATAATTTCTTGCCAGTGTGATAGGGGAGTATCAGGCGCATAAAAGATGATAATTTTCAGAGCTCTATCTTGACTACTTCCGGTTCTATTGGATGTCAAAGATGAACGTCTTTTTTTCAAGTTTTCAAAATAGAGCAAACGGATGTGACGTCAGCTTCGTTATTTATCAATAGATTTCAAAATTTCTTGCTGCGGTCGATATTTCAGTCCTTTAGCTAAAACTTTCCCGCTTTGTGCCCGGCCTATGGTGAAAAACAAACGAAAACTTCACTGGCGGAATATTGCTCATATGTAATTTCCGTTTTATTAGGTGTATTTACAAATGGCGTAAACTGCAATTTAGGGGCGATAACTATCGAAAAATAATCATCCGCTGACTTACGGGCTCCCTCCATCTACACCAAACCGCTGGTCGGATCGACTTCAAATTTTGCATGCCGATTAGGATCAAGTGTGAGCAGATACTCAGAGATTTTTCAGATATCTGTTAATGCTACTTTCCACGAAAACGGAAGTGACGTCATACTTCCTATAACTTCCTTATTTTCCAACCGATTTCAAGAATCGGAATGCTGACAAAATTCTCTATCTCAGAATCGCTGACAGTTTTCGGCTGTCTGCTCAAATAAAAGAGCTATATGCATTTGAAGTTGAAAAATGTACATACTTTTCAACGATTTTGCCGAATTTCGGCTGATAACGGGTGGTCTTTACTAACGTTTTCCAATTTGTACAGTACTGTCAGCAACACAATTTCTTGCCAGGGTGATAGGGGAGTGTCAGCCGCATGAAATATGATAATTTTCAGAGCTATATCTTGACTACTTACGGCTCTATTCAATATCAAAGATGAACGTATTTTTTCAAGTTTTCAAAATAGAGCAAACGGATGTGATGTCAGCTTCGTTATTTATCATTCGATTTCAATTGTTTTTGCTGTAGTCGATATTTCTGTCCTTTAGCTAAAACTTTGGCTGAGGATCGAACCCGGTATCCCTCGCTCCGAGCTCATCACTCTACCTCTAAGCTAACCGGCCCCACATCGGTGTGATGATGCGAACACAATAACTGTTCATTCTAAAACTTCAGAAATTCTTTTTGCAACCGATAATTTACACCTTGGGCTAAAGCTTAGTTACACATGAAATCAATGTTTGAGGCTCAAACCTTTGATGCAGCTCAAGCTGCTCTAGTTTTGCATTGGAAAGCTGACAAAATTCTCCATCTCAAACTCGCTGACAGTTTTCGGCTATCTGCTCAAATAAAAGAGCTATATGCATTTGAAGTTGGAAAATGTACATACTTTTCAACGATTTTGCCGAATTTCGGCTGATAAAGGGTGGTCTTTACAAATGTTTTCCAATTTCTACAGTACTGTCAGCAAATAGTTTACACCTTGGGCTAAAGCTTAGTTACACATGAAATCAATGTTTGAGGCTCAAACCGTTGATGCAGCTCAAGCTCCTCTAGTTATTACTTATTATTTATTACGCTGGTGCAAAGAAGGCAAACAATTGACACAACTGGTGCATACATTGTAGCATTCAACAACATGGAATCGCCTTGGAATTCTTAGGAATTCTTATTTTAGGCTCGTCGAGCAATTCCTACCGTTTCCGAGCCTATTAGACTTATACAAAACCCTGTTGTGTTTGTTCATACTCATACGTTAATGTTGGTGGCCCATCTTTTAGGCACAATATGTTAGTCAAGTTTTACTATGTATCTCCTGTCCAAGAATTGATTTTCCATTTTCTGTCGAACATTAATGATTAAATCTGATAATATGCAACTTATTGGAGTCGAATCTTGCAATATGTGAAATAAATGCAGCGCCATACTGGCCACCGATTGGCTTAGAAAGTATATCGAACTGTAATGATGTTCATTGTTCACATATTGGATTTTTCAAGAACTACATTTAAATGCTGCGGTCGCTAGCGCTCCCTCGCATTTAATGCCTTAACAATAAAATATGTGAACAATAACTTATACTTATCAATAAAAGAAAACTACACGAATACACGTATAGTGTATAGCTGCCTGGTAGTGTATATTAGCTCATAGGTAAACAATGTAACTTTATTTATCCCGTCAACATAGTGCGTATGCGCCGTGAAACACGGTGTTGTGACACATTTTTGATAACCTGTCAATACGACCTAATCACAGCGTATGAATATGTGCAGTGGCTGGAGTCATATTTTAGCATTTTACAGCCATTTGTAGGTGTTGACGGGATTAATAGAATAATAGGTTAGTGCCGTGAATGGGAAAAATATCTGGCGCATCACGGAAACGGGATGTGCTTGGCAGAGCCTCGCCCATCCCGTTTCCTGAGCCTTGCCAGATAGTTTTACCCATTGACGGCACTAACCTACTATTCTCTGTATGATCAACTTAGCAAAAAAACATAACATCGCCATGACATTGAAATTGAGATTGGCAGCATGTTACCTACTGTCTGTTTCACGAAACCTGCCCAAATCAATATTTTTTTTGCGATGATATTTAATCAAAATTTAAGAATGAGCCTTCTTTTTATTTCGTGAAAATTTCTTAAAATATTTATTTTATTACGAATAATTATTTATCTCTAGAAAATTAACATGTGGAAAAAAGAGGTGGAGAACCTGCAAGAGGAGTCGAAAAACGAAACATTTTGGAAATTGATTCTGAAATTGGAAATGATCTAACTAAGTAAACAAAAGTTCCATTTTGAAAATCAATCCACTATTTCTGAAATTAGAAAAATTTCCTGTGAAGATGTCTATGGGGATTTAACATATGGAAATATTTTTTTCGCAATAAAATCAATAATGGACCAAATTTCACGAAATAAAAAGTAGTTTCATTCTTAAATTTTGATAAATTTTATATTATTGAAAAATATATTGTTTCTGCGTTATTTGTATGGCCTTAACATTTGGGCAGGTTTCGTGAAACAGACAGTAGATCAGTGGTCTGGGTTTCTGTCTCTGAAACGTTGTGGCCATTACTGACTATGGTTATATATTACAACTAGAGCAGCTGAAGCTGCATCAACGGTTTGAGGCTTGATGTACTGACAAACGTACACTGGCAAAGTGATTAGAAGACATTGCCAATGACGAAAACATATGAAACTCAAAAAAAAATTGATGCAATTCCAATGAAATTGAAAAAATAAAGTTTTGTATTTTCAGAATCGCTTGACTATCCTAAGCATTTTTCATTATATAACGTTCTACGAAATGTGTACCGTTAACCCCCTAGTCTAACATTGAAGTTGAGACGATTCTAAAGCACTCACAGCATGTCAGTTCGTATATAAAACCATTGTCTGATACAGCCCACCATACCTGTCTGGCCTCCACCTCGAAGTTTGTCAGCTGTACACACTGTTCTAGGCGGCTAAGTTTATATGCTCGTTCTCAAACTTCAAATGCATGTAGCTCGCGCATTTGAGCAGATAGCTAAAACTACCAGCGAACCGGAGATAGAGAATTTTATTGGCTTTTTAATGCAAAAAAAATATTTGAAATCGGTTGAATAATAAGGAAGTTATGACCATTTCAATTTTTTTTAAAAACTTCAAATGCCTACAACTCTCTCATTTGGGCAGATAGCCAAAAACTACCAGCGAAACGGAGATAGAGAATTTTGTTGGCTTTTTAATGCAAAAAAAATATTTGAAATCGGTTAGATAATAAAAAAGTTATGACCATTTCAAATTTGAAAAATTGAAAAAAAATGTCCAAGTTTGAAAGACAATATAATCAGAACTATTCAAGCCATTGCTCTGAAAAATATCATCTTCTGTGCGGATGAATGTCCCGCGTGACGCTGTCAAAAAATTATGTTGCTGAGATTACTGTACAAATTGGAAACTGTTTTCAAAGACCACCCGTTAAAATAAAATAAAAATCTGAAATTGTTGATTTTTTTCATTTTTCCCAATTTCACATGTCTATAGCTCTCTCATTTGAGCAGATAGCCAAACATTGTCAGCGAAGCGAAGATAGAGAATTCTCGCAGCTTTACAATTCAAAAAGAATTTTTGAAATCGGTTGGAAAATAAGGAAGTTATAGGGAATTATATGATATATGACGTCACTTCCGGTTTCGTAAAAAGTGACGTCATGAGAATTCTGAAAATTACGTTATTCTCGTCTCACTGTTGATGCGAATCGGTATGCAAAATTTGAAGTCGATCCGACCAGCGGTTTGGGCTGTAGTCTCGATGGCTGAATAAAAAGAAAAAAAAGAAAAAGAAAAAGAAAAAGAAAAAAAAACCCAACGAAAACAAAAGGTTTGAGGAATCAAATTCCTCAAACCTAACTAGCTAGCACATGCACCGGCTGTTGGAAGTAACTGTTCTGTGTCATGTGCTGTGTGTTTTGACGTTCATTGGGCGACGACTTGAGCTTTGATATTCAAACAATAAACATACGCCATATCTAATTATTATGGAAGCGTCCTGGTGCCAATGATAAATTAGTTTTATATCCTAATTAGGATACACTAACTCCCAATTAGGCAATATAATCTCCTAATTAGGAGTTAGTATCTCCTAATTATAACTTATCATCTCCTAATTAGGACTTATTATATCATAATTAGGAGGTAGTATCGCCTAATGACTTAGTATCTCCTAATTAGGACTAACCATCTCCTAATTATGACTTAGTATTTCCTAATTATGACGTATTATCTCCTAATTAGGACTTACTATCTCCTAATTAGGACTTACGATATGTGTCAATGCAGAAAAATGTTTTATCTCCTTAAATATATGTTAGCATTGGCACCAGGACGCTTCCATAAATTATCGTTTGTTAGCTGAAACTAAAACAAAAAACTACACACCACCTTTATGGAATGCTTTGAAAGTATGAGAATTTAATAACGCTCCTGATAATCACAATACAATGCCAATTATGAAACTTTGCAATTTTACATTGTTTTAAAGGAAGAATTTGACGATTGGTGGGGCTTTTATCAAATAGAAAACAAATAATAATACAATGGAACCTCTCTAAACCGGACACGCTGCGAGGTACCCAGGGTGTCCGGTTTAGAGATGTTCCATTGTAATTCCGATGTAAAATCACGGAAATACATGTCTGTGTGCATTGCAATATTGAACACTGATCAGCATCAGCGATATTTAACATTGAAATCGGTCATAATTTAACACATCGATGTCGCAAGGTTTTCCGGTTTAGAGAGGTTCCTCTCTACATAATTAGCATACCATAAACATATACGATACATATATAAAGCATACAGTAGTATAGAAAACATTGGGGATTCCTAAGAATAATTAAGTCTGTATATGTATTTTCGCATTTGAATGTCAGCTTCCGATATATCGGAAAACCACACGATTATTGAGTGACGTAATCACTTTCACCGATACATGGTTACTACTAAATACCGCTTTGCTGCAGACACAAAGACACACCCGCTTGCAACTCTTCCCGAGCTTTATTAAAATATATTTTCAGCATTGCAAATGTGTAGATAATCACCACAAACAATGCAATATCTTAATACACGATATACGTATATGATAAGCAGAAATAACCGAATTTAGCAATGCGAGAACTGATGTATCGATGACATAGTGTCCAGTCCAAACAAGTTGATCATGTGACTACTGTAACACCCGCGGGAAATACGACTGCAACGCTAGTTATTTTTTTCAATAATATGTTTTTTGTATTATTATTTTACTTCATGTTTTACGTCTTACAAGAAAACGTGACGGACGGACGGACGGGCGGACGGATGGACGGAGGGACGGACACCGGGACGAAAACAATATGCCCATTGTTATTAAACAAAATGGATATTTTGTATAATAATGAGACGTACCTTGCCCGGCTCCAGTTACGTGGATGACCAAACCCACGGAATTAATGACAGTGACCAATCCGATTATGACCAATGCGGTGGTCAGCTTGACCACAGTCGGCCGTCCAGGCGAGTCTGGGACAGTCTTCGTCTTCTTGTCCGGCTCAGTACCGTCCAACAGCTCGAAGACGCTCGACATACTTGCAATGTTGTCTCGTGTAACTACACACGAATACACCGGCCGTTTGCAGCTGAATCAACCTTTAACTCTTTCACCCCTAAGTAACTGGAATGGAATTGGATATGAATATTTTGCAACCAATCCAATGGTCACAACATGATTTTCAGACTAGTCCATTTATGAAAAGAGGGTATTTTTTTATCTAAAAAATGTGAAAATTACTTGCAAAAAATGCAAATCCTGATGAGACGGCTCCTTACGAGCCGGCTCATCTGGATCTGCACTGTTTGCATAAACCGCTATAGCGGGCGTTCGGGTTCAAAGGGTTAAAGGGACATATCAGGATTTTTAAAAAAAATACTATAAAAATTAAAAATGTGTTTTCATCATGTCCTTGTGTAAAGTGGTTTAATTGAAGATATATGACGATACTAAGACCGCTTAATTATTTCTATTTTCACCAATATAGGTACATACATAGGATTTCCTATACCTGGATATTTATGTACCGATATCGGTGAAAATTGAAACAACTCATTAAATTAACAAGCAATGCATATCGTTATCAGGTTACAGGAGTGTGATATTTGATCAGGAGCTGCACTGGCCACACATCCCATATGCCCTATTTCTCCAGTCAAAGCAACATATTTGTTTTGGCAGCGTATAAGAATCGTCTCCCTATGAGACGATTCTCATGCGCTGGCAAAACTAAAAATTATGAATATAAGTGAAAAATCAGCAGACGAGAAAATAATTAATATTCAATTAAATACAGCGTTGTAAGTGCTAATTTGTTAGCGGAGTTATATTCTTTTCTGAAACCACAATGCAAATGAGACATGATATTTTTTAATTATTTATACTAATTAAATGCGTCACCTAAATATATAATGTTCTAACCTACTGACTGTATGCATGTACCTTTAACAAGTTTAAATATTCAGCAGAAAAAGGCACCATTGGGTGTGCAAAGCAGGTGCGAATTTCACTACACTTTGTGCGATTAAAATGTTCGCAACACAGTGCAAAACTAAAATGCACAACAAATAAAACATGTAGGGCAATAAGGCTAGCATTAATGCACCACGTTAATGTGTGAAGGGAATTTATAGAAATCGTCTTACGAACATTCTTTATCGTACTGAGTTTAATGAACGGGGTCCAGATCTGTGTGATAAGCGGATCGTTTCACGATAGTTCGTACCATAAATGTGTTCGTGCAACCTTTTGTTGTTGTAATTTCACTTAACACATCCAAGTGGTTCACTTACGCTACCGTTTTCAAAAAACATCTGCGTGACGTTAAATGTGAATAAATCCATCAAAGAATTTCCAAAATCAGAAACTAATGCGAACCTAGTTGTTTTTGCACTTACGAACTGCTTAGTCGTACAAAAGTTTACTGAAATAGGCCAAAGTGGTCTAAACGGTTGGCGCTGATCTCAAACGTTAACTAATGTCCCTTTTGCGAGTCATAACTCATCTTAACCTAGGCCCCGATGTGACATTATTTGTGTTAACTTAACTTTTAAAATCGCTGTTTAAGTATAGCATGTACAACAGCTGAAACGCCCAAGAATTTGTGTTAACATAATATTATATTCGCTTATCATTTTAACATATACTTTTTTTAACAAAAAGAAGTCCGTTTTCGCGTCTTAAGGAAGAATAGAAACGCAACTCAAACCATCCTGTTAAACTGCTTGCAGCTTACTGATGCCCACTTTCCTAAAGAGAAAGTGATACACAATGTATGTGACTAGTTCCACTTATACTCGTTCAAACACACGAGAAAACAAACATTGCATATACGTATTAGGAATACATGTACGATGGATGATGGACAAAGAAATTACGGTGTTCCGTTTGGGCCATCGTAATATCGCTACCGGGTCGATACTATGATAACACGATACTACGATACTGCTAGATGATCTATGATACATAGTACGATGACTATTGAGATATCATGAAGGTACGATGACGATAGTACGATATTACGACGGCACGGTGACGATAGTACGATGTTACGATGACGATTAAATACGATACTACGATGATGATCTACAATATAATATCGTAGTATCGTCATCGTGTTATCGTGATATTGTGTTATCGTTATCGTGCTATCATATTATCGTCATCGTTGCTTCGTGTTATCGCCATCGTAGTATCGTGATATCGTACTATCTTTATCATGCTTTCATGATATCGTAGTATCGACCCGATAGCGATATGACGATGGCCTAAATAGAACACCATAAAAACTCGACACATGTATATTCTGATCATCCATTGTATTAAACATGTGTTTATCAGGTAACGAGCAAAGCATTGACGTCAGAGATGACGCAACGTTAACGTGTATGCGTTCTCGTCAACGAAACTCGTGAACTATATTTGCCACTCACCTCGCATAAGGCGTAACCTGCGAAGACGTTCTTGGTGAATGTCTCTTGCACAGTTCAATATTTAGTTTGTATCTAATGAGTAATATAAACTCAGATTTAAATTTCAGTGCGTATTTTACTTTTACAAATGTAATATTGATTTTCTTCCTTATCATGCTTATTAAATTAGGAACAAATGATGAAACAATATAAAACACATTTAAAAATTTACAACTAAGTAAATTTCAACATTATTACAGCATGTTCACTATTTAATTTGAAAAGCAATGAGTATTTTCACATTGGTGTGCGTATTTTGTACTCTCACATTTGATAATCAGTGCGTATTCTGCTAAAATAAGTGAGTAAAATTTGCCAAGCCGCACCTTATCTGGAGCTCTTGAAAACATATACATGTACTAGTATGTGTTAATGACAAACGCTTATTAAATAGCAATACATCCGTTAACATTGAAAGTATAAAATTAACACTTGTACATGTAGATCAATTTAAACAATCATGGGATGAGAAAGTGTCAGCTTCAAGTAAGGGGAAAACGTATAATATATTTAAAGAAACCGTACAATTTGAAGAGTACTTCAGAATTTTGCCTAAATCTTTATACATAAATTTAGTTAAATTTCGAACAAGTAACAACAAACTACCTATAGAGAGAGACATGTCGGTGGTCTGGTCAGGATACATCGGAACGAAAATGCCTTTTGTGTAACTCGGGAGATATAGGAGATGAATTCCAGTATCTACTTACTTGCCCGTTCTTTTCCGAAAGTCGAAAAGAATATATCGCGAAATATTTCTTTAACCGTACGAATATATTAAAATTTAAAGAACTTCTAAATATCACTTCCGCAATTTGGTTGAAAAGGTTAAGCCTATTTGTCAAAGAAATAATGTCTGTATTTACGTAAGGATGAATAACTATTCAGTATACGGATATATATTAACTGGTTTAACCGACTGGAAAATGGAATTTGACTCGTTCAAACCAATGTATACTCTGACCAATACAACGGCATAGCTTCTACAGTATCTACATGATTGCATATGACCGATGCACTAACTTATTTACCGTGTGTCAGACAGACTAAGACCTGACCAGACTGCCGATTCACGCAGTCTGGTTTGGGACTACACTGTCCACACACGCCGTAAGACCCTTTTACCCAGCCGTGGACCAAAACATCATGTACCTTTATACTAATGACGTCATATTGATACCTTTAATAAAGTCCACTGCATGTGTACAGTGCGCATGGTTGATTGCCGACTACAAACAATGGGACCAGCTGAGTGTCGCTATGCTTGTCGTCTGCAATCTCCGAATTGGCCCAATATATTACGTTCATGTATGTAGTAGATACAATATTTCATGAAGTAGAAATGAACAGTATATACCAATACTAAATGTATTAATGTATTCATAGTAATGCTTACATGCATATGCTATTAAGATTCTCATCCATACACCATGTACACACCATAAAACAATCGGGTGCAAACACTGCAGACCCAGGTGGGACAGCTCACGGCGAACCGCCTCATGAGGATTTACAGTGTTTGTTATCATTATTATTTGATTAAAGTGATATGTCGATCGATAGCATAGCATAATCACCCGATATTCACCGGTGTGTTTGCAGTCTGCAATCGTGAAATTCACAAATGTTTGAAGACGCACATTTGACCATGTTGTCATTCAGGCAGCACGATATGTACATCAATAATTTTAAGTTAGTCTATGTCTCTGATGTAGATTGAAACATGTCATGCATACTGGATATTTTCAGTCATGATAACTACATGTAAAAACGTAAATATATATTAAAACATTGTATTCATACGACTTCCTCACGTTCTTTCGAATTTCGGCTTCAACGTGAGGGCGTCGAAAGATGACAATATCAATTGAAGCTAACCCAGTCTCCTTCTCTGCATATATACATGTAGAGATCGAGGACAGCCGGGCTATGCCAGTGTCATTTCCATTTGTATAACCTGGTGTAACACATTCATCTATACTTTTCAAGTACAGTATACATGCATAAAAGTCTGCTGCAATATAGTGTACATTTATTTCGAATATTGATATCCATAGTTAGCAATTATATTTATTGTTCACAAAAATATCTGTCAAAATTGTGTTATGGTGATAAGTGACACAGATTTCGAAAGTTTTTGTTTTTTATTCAAGAAAATGTTCTGTGCTACTTGATTAATTCAATACTTGTATGATAAACACAACTTATGCATCCATATAGGGCAAGGCCTCATATGGAAGTTTCTCCCGCCCATTGGGACTTAATCATTTTATTTGCATTTTTGTATTACTTTAAGGCTTTATCATGTCGTTTTCCATCACTGTGTACTATCGGCTTCTTTAAAATGAGACACATGAATGCCATTATTTGCAATACATGTCACATGACTATTGTAGCAGACACCCTGTCGCCATTTTGATTGCTTATGCCATGACAATCAATATGTACTCATATACCGCATGTTGCGGTCTGAGATTTGCAAAATAAAGATATGTTCTCTTCTTCTGTTCAGTATGTGTTAATGACAAACGCTTATTAAATAATGAAGGGTTAAACGCCTTCAGTGCATCCTGAGCAAACACGAAATACAGTCCTGATTTGGTCCTGGGGCCCGTTTCACTGAACGTCGTACGACTAAAATGTTCGTAAATGCAAAGTTAGGATCGTCTGGAAATTTCAATTGATGTATTTACATTTATTGAGCATAGGCTGCATATGCAGTATACGCTCAATAAATGTAAATCCCGTAATCGGCTACAAGAAAACAGACTATCATAAGTTTGCACTTACGAAACTTTTAATCGTACGAAATTTCGTGAAACGGCCCCCTGGTTCCGCAAACGAACGATTGCCTATCGTTTATACATCGTCTTTAGATCGTTTTCGTTTGTATACTTCCGTTTGAAAAACGGGACGTACTATGGTATACCATTGTCCGCCTGTCCGTCCGTCCTTCCGTAAGTCTGCCGTAGTTATGTGGCTACGAAATCAATGATAACTGTAAACTCCATTCATTCCGTTCTGTCGTGTTCTGGCTATGTTTTACGGCTTTGTGGCTATTTTAAACCAAAAAAATAGCCACTTAACTATTCAATCGAGAGAACGCCCGTTGGTCCGTCTGTCCATGCGATTTGCGTTAAGGTTTTCTGATATCTATGTAGGCTATAGCTGCATGGAACAATGTTTATGTGAACTTGTATGAAACAATATTCATGTACGCATGTACATCTTACAATAGCTTGTATGTGTGCTCAGGGGCCAGTTGGCTCAATGCAATAAACGGCTTCTTCTTCCTTCTTCTATCTCTGCAACCCTAAGTCCGATTGACTTGAAACTATATATATTACTTGTCTATCTTGACCTATATTTTCATTCCATATAGCCCATGCCACCCAGGTGGAGTACAATTATTTTGTTATTAAATAACAATTCGCAATTCGTTCCATCAATCGTTTACACGAATTAGCAATTCGTTCCCACAAATTAACAAGTCGTTCCCTCAATTGAACAATTCGTTCCCACGAAATAACAATTGACAACGAAGTGTTATGTCGTGGGAATGAATTGTTAATTCGAAGGATCGAATTGTTAAATTGAGGGAACGAACTATTAAATTGAGGGAATGAATTGTCATTTCGTGGGAACGAATTGTTAATTCGAGGGAACGAATTGTTATATCGTGGGAACGAATTGGTAAATTGAGGGAACGAATTGTTATTTCGTGGGAACGAATTAATAAAAAAGAATACATGGCTCCGTAGCTTATCTCATGAACAATAGATAGAAATGAACATTGTGCAATCTCTTCCTTTCCTGGGAAGTGTTGCTGACATTGCGACAAAGTTCAGTCCACCAATGGTGGTCACGTTCTAATATACGACTTGACATCTAAGTCGCAAAAAAATGCAAGTGTTGCTCATTATAGTGAAGAATTTGTAATCTATCAACAACTTATTGAAGTGTCCGGAGCTCAAATTACCTCCCTTATGGCAACGCCTATATTGATTTCGAAAAAAATGTAATATATTCCGTAAATCAAGTCGGATGTTGACTAAACATTCAGCGCTTATGCGGGATGGAATACCGCATAAGAGCTGAACGTTTCGTCAACATTCGACGTGATTTACGGAAACTATGACGGTTTTTCGAAATAAATATCGGCGAAATACGGCGAAATGATAAGAGAGGTAATTTCACAATTGCGACCATTGTTATACAATAATTAGTGTCGTATGAAGTGGTTTTCCTGAGCATCTACACTGTGTACGGAATGGGAGACATGCCGACGGGCGTCCGACGGGAATTAAAGGCCGCCAGGGACCAGCATATATCCCGACCACTAGGCATGCTCAGAAAGTAATGCTTAATGCTACTGGATGGCGAACAGTGTATGGTCAGTGCAAGTGGATACGTAGGCTGGTCTGGGACTGGCATGGTTACACAGACATGATCCTTTTCCCAGGAGAGACTCACCAGTTTAAGTAGGTAATATTTGTAACGTCATTAAATTAACATAAGTGGTATGGATCCTGAAGACAACTCACATTATATGATAATATATAGTGAACAATGAAAACGACAGTAACATGTTGTTTAACTGCCGTGGTAAGTGAGTCAGTGGAATAAGGGGGCTAACTCCCTGATGGTGTTCGCCCCTTGTCCCACTGATCCCTTCTGTATAACATAACACTACAATTGAAGGGGCGGTGAAATAAGGGGGCTACCTTCCTCATACAGTTAGTCCCCTTCTTCTCCTGACCCCTTCAATTGTGAATTAGCAGGCTGGGCATTCAGCTGTATTACTATGACATAATTGTATATTTACACCTTCTACAAATTCATAATGCAAACGACCATTCGACGTACTAATTGCGTTTACATTCCAATACATTAGGCCCACGTGACGTCGCGTGATGTTGTTGATTGTTCGTTTGAAGTCATTAATTTCCACGAGGTTGTCAATACCTGCACGCCGTTGATCGAACATCGCTGTTCCAGGAATTGCGACAAAATGTCGTAAAACAAGAATATTATTAAATTATTTGGTTATTTAAATTTTTGAAACTATCAGAAAATGCAGTGCCAATATAAGCAATAAAACCAAGGGCTTTATTCATTAACTGTTTCACGAAAGCTGCTCAAATATTACGGCAATATAAACAATACAAAAACAGGACGTTTTTATTTTTGGATAATAGTAAATTTTGTCAAGATTTAAGAATCAGCGTTGGTTTTGTTTCCTAAAAATGGTAAAATTATTATTGATTTCATTACGAACAAAACAAACAGAGCTCTCGATGTGAATTTAAAAGGGGCGAAATTGAAATAGAACAGCAGAAGATAAGTAGAAAAACAAACAAACAAATGAAAAGTATTGACTACACAAACTGACTAGGTATAGCTTGGAAAAGATCTAACTAAATAAACAAAAAATAAATTAATATAACCATCCACTGTAATGTTTACAAAATATATAAAAATATGTTTTCACATTTCCCCATGTTAAATGGCCATATACACTGCCATCTATTACACAGAGTGTATACAGTGGAACCCCGCTATACCGGACACCAATAAAACACCTGTGATCTTAGTGTTGACCAAGTATGGACCAGAATGATCAAATCTACAGAGTGTCCCAGGGTGTCCTGTTTAGAGAGGTTTCACTGTACCATACTCGACATTAACATTGGAGCCAAAACACGTGATTCTATATCTAAGTAGATGTGCGAAATCTCATGAAAAATATTTATACAATTTACGATATTTTCCGTAAATGAGGTCGAAAGTTGACGAAATGTCATTTGCAATGAAGATTTCGTCGACTGTCGACGTCATTTACAGAACATATCAGTTTCTGTAAATATTTTCACGAAAATAAACGCACATTAGGTACACAATCACATGGCGTGTCTCTTTGTGTTCGGCCACTTGAACTCATTGGCTTTTACCGAAAGTGTTCATTGTTTCAATATCGAAAGTGTCCTTCATTACTAAATGTATAAGATGATTTTCTAAAACGCATTATAGCCTCCGGCTACACTACGGAGCCCCGCAACGGACGTATAATTCTTTTTTTTAATAATTCGTTCCCATGAAATAACAATTCGTTCACACGAATTAACAATTCGTTCCCTCTCGTTCCCTCAATTTAACAATTCATTCCTACGAAATAACAATTCGGGAACGAATTGCTAAGTCGAGGGAACGAATTGTTAAATTGAGGGAACGAATTATCATTTCGTGGAAACTAATTGTTAATTCGAGGGAACGAATTGTTATGTCGTGGGAACGAATTGTTATTTCGTGGGAACGAATGAATAAAGCAAATCCATGTCCCCTGCGGGGCTCCGCTCCGACTATACGACACTAGAGTGTGACGTTTTGGTGGGCACCAACCTATCTGTAGGTACATGTACTACTTAATTAAATGTGTCACCTGAAACAAATATTTTCGACTGGCCCGGTTTGCTCAAAACATCCGTTTGCTTAACAGACTGTTAAATCCTTAACTGAATGGTTAAAATCTCTGTTTTAACAGAGATTTTAACCACTTCAGTTAAAGATTTAACAGTGCGTTAAGGATTAACAGTCCGTTAAGCTAACTGGTGTTTTGAACAACCGGGCCCAGATTTTAAATAAAGTATATGTATGAATCATTGCACATCAACAAAAATTAAATACAGAGAATAAATAATAATGTCGTTAACATTTTAAGGAAAGGAAAACACGGTTATCGCACCTGATATCAGTGTGGTAACTTTACGTCCGATATAAAATGTTTAATAATGCCAATCGATACGTGGGGTAATGGTCAATGAATGTTTATTTTGCCAGAAATGATGTATGATATAAAGAACATTTTGTGCCTACTGAGTTGGCATGTAACTTTAAATAATATCGCAGATACATGTGTAAGTTGTGCTTATTAACGGTACATGCATAAACTGCAACCGTCCATTATCAACAAAATAGAGGTCGACTCTTTTTGGGTGTACGGCAGTTTAAACGGGACATGCGCAGTGTTTTTCCATCTCGTTACCACGGCATAGCATCTTGTCCCCACGAGTTAGCTGTCTCGTTCGAACGACATAACATCTCGTTCCCAACGAGATCGCTAATTAGTTCGAACGAGTTAGCTATCTCGTACCCATGACATACATGTACTATCTCGTTCTAAAAATATAGTATCGTCGTTTTGAATAGAATATAATAGAAAAGTAGACATTGCTTCACCAAATTGAATGACAATGATGCTTTCTACGTTTGAGTGTCTGACTATGTCTTGGGAACGACAATAATGTCTACTGGAAACGTGATATTATTATCGTGGGATCGAGATAGAAAATAAACAGTGCATGTCCCTTTTAATGCCCCAGTCATAGTGTCACGTTTTGGCCGCGCCGTTGTGCCCCGTTTCTAACCACAACGATTTGCAAAGTTTGCAGAGGTCCACGATGAGCCACGTTGTGCCACGTTGTCGCCACGTGCTAGAAATTGAACTGGAAATTTTAATTTCGGACATGATATTTTGCAGTACAGAGTGGCCTGCGGTTCTCTTACCAGGCGAATTGCAATTCCTGGAGCGCAGGATTGCAATTCGCGTTCCCATTAATTGCAATTGGACCGCAATCGGACCGCAATCGGACTGCAATCATGTGACCGCGGTCCAAAGAGTTGGTTGCGGAATTGCAATACTTATAGCGCAGTTCGCGCTGCGCTCCGCTTTTAATTGCAATTTACGCTCCTTTGTTTCTGTAAACTGCGAAAGAATGACCGCTTTACGCTGCGCTCTGCGGTAAAACCAGCGGACCGCTCTGCTTAACCAATGCGGCAATAAAATCGAAATAGTTGACAAACGTATCCGTGTTCCAATCCAAAATTTTATCCCATCTATCTAATTCAAAGTGACTACCCTAGAAAGTCAGCGGTATTTGTGATCTGTTTTGTTGGTGCGCAAATATAAATCGGCGGGTTATTGCGAGACAAACAGTGAAACATTGACCTTGACAATTTCTTGGACAAAACAAAATGTCGTCACTCACTCACTGCCGTTCCGAATATCAAGAACACATTAATAGACACCACCATGCTGACAATATATTTATTTTCATATAAAATCAAATGATAATGTGTGGTCTACGGTATAATATAGCAAAACAAAGTATAAATTTTGCGTTTTGTTTACTTTTTCGTCGGTATCAAATTACGTTTTCCAATTACCTTTGAAGTCGAATTGTAATGGAGATGAAATAACAAGAAAATGACATACCAATTAAACGGTATAATTAGGCGAATGATTTTCCAGCAAGTCAATGAGAAATCGAAACACATGAGTACAACAAAGACAAGCGCTGATAAAGTACATTCCTTCAACAAATGTCATTCAGTATCAACAAAATGCTGAACAAAATAACATGTGCCAAATGAACTATGCGACTGAAAACCAAAACCACTTTTCTGCAGCCGCTTTCACCGGTAGGTCGTAACCCACTACCGTGAACAGTACAATATATAGAAAAAACATACCGTTTGTTCTTCATACATGTAACTTCCCGCACTATCTCCGACATGTAAAGAAACAGGTTATGCATTAATGAACAAATTGATATCAACCGATATTATATTTCAAGGGCATTTGGGTGGGGGCGGGTTGAAGAAAAATATTATCTGACTAGACTGGTACACTGAAAAATCACCTGTGCCGAAAGCAATAAGAAATCTAACATTGCGGTGCGTGCTACGTAAGAACCAATCAAAAGCACAGCAGCAAAAAACAAACAAACAACATGGTAACTAAGTTACAAGGACTTTTTCTACTAAATAATTATTATTTCAAAAAACAGTAACACTTAGTAACAAAATAAGATCAACGTCTACCAAATTTAGAAGCAGATATTAATAAAATAAATTCTGATAAAATGAAAACAAACCAGCCTTGAATACAAGATACCGCACCACGAAAATAAATAGGTTACAAGCCACTAAAACTCTATATTCAAATTAATTAACTTTTTTTATTTTATATCAATAAAAAACTTCCAATTACCTTTGAAGTCGAATTGTAATGGAGATGAAATAACAAGAAAATGACATACCAATTAAACGGTATAATTAGGCGAATGATTTTCCAGCAAGTCAATGAGAAATCGAAACACATGAGTACAACAAAGACAAGCGCTGATAAAGTACATTCCTTCAACAAATGTCATTCAGTATCAACAAAATGCTGAACAAAATAACATGTGCCAAATGAACTATGCGACTGAAAACCAAAACCACTTTTCTGCAGCCGCCAAGCCAAAGGCCCCCCAATATAATAAAGCAGAACAATGAAAACGGTACGAACAGATGAAATGAGCTAAATGATATGAAGGCACATCTCTGTAGAAATAAATGAGGAAAACTGACCCTAACTTGTATGACCAGTATAGACCCAAACTGCCCGTACAATAATGCAATATAACCGGCTTCTGCAATAATTACCATTCAATTGGACAATGTCCCAACAAAAATGAATAGTAACATCAACAGGATGTTGATCTCAAACCGGACAGTCCCAGAAGGCAAGATGGCAATATGTAAAGATATCAAGGATATAGAGTGTATGAAATGAGATGATAAAATGAATTGCACCGATAGTAATTAAAATGCATGTTACAATAGTCATGTTCAAACTTACATGATACGGCCCGTGTTCTCCTGCCAAAACTTCCTTACCACCTAGAACTGAATTGAGCCTGATCCGCTCAAAACATTAGCGTTCCACTCGAGGGAGTAACACGACGTGAGACTGAACCCTCTGGAAAGGAAGAAAGGCAGGACAGCACAAACTGTTCCAAAGAACAAACCACAACAATTCTTAGAACAGTATTAAACAAATGATACATATGTTTATGTTACTATAATACGCTATCAATATATGGCTCTAACAGAGAGATGAGACCGAAGGGCTATGTCATCAATGTAGATCCCTATCAGCCTGTGCATGCGCACAGTATGAAGCGAATCTGCACCAATCCTCATTCCATCAATGAAACAATCTTCATGCTCCTAACACGCAAAATAGATCATTAACAAGTTAAAGGAGAGTGCTATTCGTGTAACACCTTGGCCCTAAATACCCAAGCCTCATGTCCCAGCCACATATATGTACCACCTTAAAGTGAATATTATAGTAGCACAAGACAAATGATGTAATGCAAGTTAACCAACATTATGTGTTCCTTAACCCTTTAACCACCTGTAAATAGTAATTACTTAATATCTCGACCCTTCTGTATTAAGGTGAAGACCGCCATCCCTAACCGCAAACATATGCCTGTGAGGGTGGCCGTCATGACCCTTGAAAGGTTTGAATGTTTTTAAGAATGGAATTTTTCTGTATTTTACACAGCTTCTTAATTTTCATGTTTGCCTGCTCTACTAAATGCCTCGATGAAGAATAATCCATGTCTGGAATAATGGCAGAGAATACGAGTCTAATTGTTTGCTTAACTTGTTTAACCGCTGCAAACAAATTGTTTATGGCTGCTGGAAAGGCTTCTGTAGTCAGCTTATAAATGTCATTAGTTCCTACATGCAAAATGACGTAATCAGAAGCCCGAATGTCAGCTCGTAAAGACGAATTCTTAACAATCTCATTCACTAACCCTCCAGTTGTTTTCCCGGAAACGGTCGTACTTCAAGAGAATCCACCCCGTGAACGTGTTTTGCGATAGAGTCTGAGATAAGCAAAATCTTTTCTCTACCTAGAAGAAACAAACATAACGCTATTCAAGATGCAAATTCATTTGCTGCGCAACATACAATTTATCTTTAATGGAAAATTTGATGGTACTTTTTGTAAGCGGCACTACGCCAATCACCCTGAAGTTGGATCAACTCCGCAGGAACTCCTGCCTGAAATGCCAAAGTGGTGCCGCCTCGACGAAAGCTATGTGAAGAATAAGCCATGGAATCTAAACCAATTTCACCTATTAAAGATCTCAATTTAGATTGAAACATCGGGTAAGTAATTGCCTTATTACTAGAATATGAAAATAGAGGTTTATCCTCGGACACAGGCACTAAACGTAATAGATTAGAATATGCCACCACAGGACAAAGAACAGAGTTTGATTTAATAAGTGGAATTTGTAAAACTCTATCACCAAACTGCAAAGTTTTTGTCCACCGGAAAGAAACTAGTAAAAAATTGTCCACTTCAATAATATCACTTCGCAGAAGATATCTTTTTGACTTATCTGACTGACTTTCAAGAACCAGATTTGATTTTCGAGCTAATAGAAAAAACGCAAACAAGAAAAGACACCAAAAACAAACATCTAGAGGTTTTGACATATCTAATTTATGAAATATCTGTCGCAGAATAATCGGAGTAATTGGCAAAGCCTGCTTAACACAATGTGGATGCGTTCTATTCAAACCTTTCAAGGCTAAACCTAACAAAAAATTATTCACATTCAACTCTACACCTAGTAATAAGTGCATAGTTCTCACCCCACTAATGTATTCCTAATAGTCTCTACCGACTTGAAAGAACGACTCAAAAAATTGAGCATATAACGAAAGCAAGTCTGTTGATGCTGGAACTGAAACAAACCCAAAAAAAGAAACAAAAAATAGATAACTTTCCCACTGTGTACGTAAGTTTGATTGGTGCCAATGGCAAACGTGACCTCCTAGACACTTTAGGTTTCTTCTCAAACAACTCGTAAATAGGAACCTGCAATAAAAAAAAAGTAAACAATACCCAGATTCCGAATCTGAAATAATCAGCTGGAAAAACCAAACAATCTACTCCCTGACCAACCCAATTACTAGCAAAAATATTTTTATGGTAATTCCCATCCAAATTCCATCTGCTTAAACAATCTGCAAGCCTGTTATTCACAACCGAATTATTTTGCTTTTAAGTTCAAACTCGAACATTGCGCAATTGAAAACAAATTTCTCGCAGACATTTCTGCAGAAATTCGCTGGTGTTGATCCTTTATTAATGACAGCACAAGAAAGTCTGATTATCACCATAAATATCACTATCCTCCGACCTTTCAACTGCGCACCCCATGTTAGTTTTAGCGCACTACTATTGTCAATAACTCCAAAGCCATTAATATGCAATTGAAGCTTAGTGATCTCTTCTGGAAAGTCTGCATGAAAAGAACTGTTTTCCAAAATATACCCACACAACCTTGCAAAAACAAGCATCGGTTGCAAATATTTCATCCGGATCCGACCACTCTCCAATAGACATCATTGTAACACCATTGGAATAATGGCAAAAAATGTTTGCCACCATAATAAGTCTTTTTAAGGTAAATTGGAAGCATGTGGTACTTTCATCCTAATTTGTAAATTTCTCGTAAAAACTTCAAAAGCCTTTGAACAAAAAACTCGACCTGGTTCTGACAGGACATGCCAAAACATAATTTCCCTAACAAAGGACTGTAATTCTTTTTTGGTTTTAGCTTTTGTTCTATTTAACCAAGATTCCACCAGCAAAGATATTTCAGTAACCGTTCTGGAGTATTCCAGAGTCATAGCCTTTGTATCAAATAAAATAAAACACCGACAAAAACCATTTTTGTTGAAGGAGGTCATGCTTTTTTTTTTCTTTTGATTCTTGAAACCCACATTTTTCCAAAATACCCTCAAAAAGTGCTATACGCAAATGGAGCTAGTTCTGGTTTTCTCTGCACCCGCAAAATCATCTAAATTTAACACAGCAATACCAATCTTAACATAAGAAAAACTATAGCATGGTAACCTCTGGCATATTTTGAGCTGCACTGCGCAAACCCATTGAAAAACAAAACCGTGTCAAAACATTAAATGGCCTTTAAAATTTGAAAACCAACCTTATTGTACTCACTAGGGCATATTCCTATCTGTCTAAAGGCCTTTTTTAGATCTTTTTTCCAGATCAAACAGCCTCGTCTTTGTCCTAACTAATTGAACCGGTCATCTACCTTTGGGTAAATTAAGAGACTTTGTTTCCCAATACATGTCTTTTTCAATCAAATCATTTAAAGAATTATTTTTCGGGAAAAAACTAAGATCCAAGATATACGTCTTTCTAGAATCTTTTTTTCGGTACTGAATTTAATGGTGATACAATCACAGGTTCATGAAATGGATTAGTCTTGAAAGGTCCCAATACGGTTATTTTTATTTATCTCTTTCAAAAAATATTTGTTAATTTCTTCTGGATAATCTCTAGCTCCTTTATGATTCCTATGAACATTACCAAACATATTGAATTTAGGTTCCTTGTAGCACCCCCAAAGGAAAACAAACTCCAATAAATCACAAAGATGTTGTTTTATCCTGTAGTCTGCCAACATGTGTCTCAAAAAGGGGGAAGTTTAATCTGTCATTTACCGGAATTTCTGCAACTTCATAATTAAAATACACCCGATTTTACTCTTGAAACATGTGCGCAAGTAGGGTTACTCTGTTCTATCCCTCTCACTTCGCTCTCGCAAATATCACACTGTTGTTGTGAACTTTACCCAAATTAGTAAAAATATCAATTATCGGTAACTGAAATTTTTATAGTAATCAGATTCAGATGGAATAGTTACTGCAGTGCTAGACGCCGGTTTATTTTTCCCGTGTAAACCTTTTATTTTTGTTATCCCATGTATTCACAAATTTTGGTAAAAAAAATGTCAGTCAACCGGTTCATTCTTCTTCAAAATTTCATTGCGGTCATCTGATTGTCAATTGAGGGAATGAGGGCATTCCCTTGCACATTCTGGATGTTTGAGTTTTTTGATCCTTCTGCAACATGCCGCACAAAATATGCAAAACAGTGTCGCATTCTCCTCGAACCACATCAAAGTGGTCAGCACTTTTTGCACATCTATTTCTGTTGTAATAGCACAAAAACCATAAACGTTCAGGACCATCGCTACTCTCTAGGGTCGCCCCCAGAAAAACTAATAATTTGGGCTTTGCGTACTTTTTGTTTGCAAAGTCATTTCTCAAAACATGCTTAGACAATAACGGCCTGTTCAATTTTTGTTTGCGGATCATCCCGCCAGCTTTAACCCCCAGTTCCATTTTTCGTATCATGCGGCATAAAAACTTTTTAAGCCCTCAAATGAATAAGTATTGCCATAATATACAATTGTTCTTTATAATTCGATTTTCTTCCTTTCTTCTGTGACAAAGAGTCATCGGATAGAATCTCCATCTCACCTGCAATTAACAGCCTAAGAATCTAGGTGTTCAAAATTGAACAGATTTTTTTTGTTCACATATTTCATATTGAAGGTGAGAATGGGGCATTTTTGTGGGGAAATTTACTTTATCGGGACGATTTGGCGTGAATTCCTGATTTTTTAAGATTTTTGAGTTACTCGCCGAGGAAGAATCAGAATCAAATCCATATTTTTTCAATTCAATAAGATCTTCTTCAATTAGAATCCTCCGAATAGATTCTGAAGGAGGAATCGTCCTCCACCAACCCTACATGCTTCATGTGTGATAGCACTTTCTTACGCAATGTTTTTTCTTTTCGTAGATCATTTATTGTCAGATTGTTTAAAACCGAGCAGCAACATTTTAGTCTTTTACTTGTGACACCTTTTTATGAGCTACATGCTCATATGAAGACTGTTTTGTGTTTGTTTGACGAAGTACCGGTTTGCACGAATTTAGTGTCGATAACCAGTCAGCTGCAAAGTCTGATTTACCTTCTTTACGGAGGAAATTTTCTTTTTCGTTGATTTGTCCAGTTTCGCCCTCAATCTGTCTCTCTCCGCGAGGGACACAATCGTCGTTTCTCCTCCTCTACTGCTCCAATTCGTTTCTCAACGCTTCAATTTCCCCCAGTTTTATATCTTTCCACGATGAAAACACTTCGTTGACGGGTTCACCCTTTGTTTTAACCAAAACCGTGATTTCGCCACCCAAGTACACTCGGCTCGCTCAAGTCTATTGGGCACTAGTTGATTCTCACCGGCGAAATTTCCTCTCTTAGTATCTATAGTGGTGTAATTTTACCACTTTCTCCAAAACGCTTAATAATCCGTCACATTCTGCGCTGACGCGCGTTTTGGTCTATCATTCCCTCTTCTCTGCTAGCAGTTGCTCCCCTATCTGCCTCCGCCAATGTTGTTACGGTGCCCTTCTATTGCTGTATTTCGTGTGGACACAGCGTAATAACAAATTGAATTATAAAAATATTGACTATAACTAACATTATTTGCTCAGGATGCAAACAAATTATAGCCATTCAAACATAAAACAGACAGAATAATTTGAAGAAAAATAAATATTATCTGACTTAAGACTGGTTTACACTGAAAAAATCACCTGTGCCGAAAGCAATAAGAAATCTAAACATTGCGGTGCGTGCTACGTAGAACCAATCAAAAGACAGCAGCAAAAAACAAACAAAAACAACATGGTAACTAAGGTTACAGGACTTTTTCTACTAAATAATTATTATTTCAAAAAAAACAGTAACACTTAGTAACAAAATAAGATCAACGTCTACCAAATTTAGAAGCAGATATTAATAAAATAAATTCTGATAAAATGAAAACAAACCAGCTTGAATACAAGATACCGCACCACGAAAATAATAGGTTACCAAGCCACTAAAACTCTATATTCAAATTAATTAACTTTTTTTATTTTATATCAATAAAAAACTTCCTATTATGTTGACATTATTTCGACGCGATCCTATAGTCGACATGACAATTTCTGAGATCAATACAACTTTTCATAATGTCTTTCAATTTCAAGCTGCAAGGAGACTGTGAATTGCATATTAACCATAATAACATGGTGAACATATTGATAATAATTTTAAAAGAAAAGCATATTTTAATTTTCGAAACCTGATCATAAAAAATTAAAAAATTAAAAATTTATTTTGGAATTAGATTTATATTACTGCAAAAAAACGTTCTGTTCTAGCTGTTGATTTCTATTGGCCGATTAAAAATTTTGTGAGATAATATTTATTCCGATGATAGCATTTATTTAAATAAACGGTTTACTTGTGTCACAGAGTGAGAAAAATAAATAACGGCCCGGAATCGAACCAGGGACCTCATGTTTACTGTACATGCCCATGACTCTACGAGCAAGCTAACAAGGCACAGATCATACTCACTTCATCCCCATGGTCAGTTGCGTACTGTGAATTTCTTCTCCGCCAAATTGAAATTCGTCCTCGAATTCTTTATGTTTAATTTTTGTCTCCGAATTCCATAAGTTTGGGTACAATTTGGGAGTATTTATCAGTCGCGGTCTTTGTTGGGCAACAGAATACTCAATTATCGTCCGTACCAGAGTTCGGTGCTCCATAGGTTTTTCCTGCAGAGTACCGAATCGGATCTCATTCGCGCTTTAGCTGTTAATTGTGACATATTTTCTGTACTTATTACACAGAAAATGAATAAGTATATACCTGACATTTCTTTCATTGAAAAATACAGAAAATATGTCGCAATTAACAGTTGAAGTGCAAATCAGATGTGATTTGGTACTTTGCAGGGGAACTACGGAGGAGCACCATTTATAAAACTCGGTACGGACGATGCGGGGAGTATTCTGCCAGAGTTACTTCCCGCAACTACGTTGGGCACTAAATGTCACAGGGTGAGAAAGATGTTCTCCAGCCGGAATCGAACGGGGGATCTCTGGTTTACCACACCATCGCTCACCTGCTGAGCAAAACCGGGCACAAATACCCCCCCCCCCACACTTATTCACCATAGTGATCATTCATTCAACCAAAAACAAAAGCTAGAAGTGTTATGCAATTAATTACAGTCAGCGTCACAGATTATGCTCTTGGCGACATTAGCGGACACAAATTTGTCCATCCAATTTGATAAATAAACACGGAATCTGACAGATTTACTACGCGGGCGCATGGAAACATCATTATTCTGGTACTTGGAATCAAAATGGTGGATATTAAGATCAATATGTGAGGCGCTGACGGAACCTTTAAACATTTTTTATCACGATAGCAGCTACAGGATTTTTTGTTGGACGCATTTATTTAGAGAAACAAGAGCAGAGGTTACAATGGATTGGATAATATCTAAGTGACAATTTTGTTCTAACGTACACCAACATAGAGGATTAAATTTGCGACAATGTTGGATTCTGGATTTTGTGGACAGGTGACAGAAATCGGAGCTGGACAAGAACGACAGACGTGATTCTGAATATGCGTGCTTGGTCTGTGGTTTTCTTCCAGATCATGTCATGCATGTTTTAATTTCACGTCATGTCAAAGCAGCACTATTGAATATAATGAATAAACTTTAATATTCTACACCAGAATTAAAGTTATTCATCGTCTGATGTGTAACTGATAAATTAAGGTAAGTTACTTGTATATGACAACTTTTGCCTCACGATAGAGGAGGGGGCATTTAGTGTTACCTTGACCTTGTCCGTTCTTCCGTCGTCACCAACCTAGTAACTCGAAAAAACTTTTAAACCGTAATAGTACATACTGAAACTTGGTACATGTATGTTTGATTCGACCCATGGTCCATGGATTATCTCCCCTTTTCAAGTTAGAATTTTCATTTTAATTTTGTCTTGTAGCTCGTAGACTTTTAAACCCTAATAGCTATACACCTGAAACTTGGTATGTCCCTTATGATGAGTAGATTTGCAAAGTTTTATTTTCATTCGACCCCCGAGTCATGGATTATCTCCCTCTTTTTGAATTAGAATTGAAAAATTTGCTTGTAACTCGTAAAACTTTTGTAATAGCTACCGCACTGAAATTTTGATATGTAGCTTCCTTCTGATGAGTAGATGCGGAAAGTTTATTTTCGGTTTTTGGATTCGAAACCCCGTGTCATGGATTATCTCTCCCTTTTATGGACACTGGAATTTTGCCTTGTTTACTATCAAAGCGATATGTGGGGTATCCGTGTTCTATGAACACATTTTCTAGTTTAGTTATTCCCTTTGTTTTGTTTTTTCGCGCACTGATTTGTCCGGAGCATAACGCGAACACCCTTTGCAATATTTTTTATGAAACTTAACACATGCATAGGTCTCACTGGACAGGGCGGAGCTAGCGTTAAAGGTACATGCCCACTCAGTAGGCACAAAATGTTCTTTATGTCAGAGACATCATCGGAGACATTTTCTGGCCAGATAAACAATCATTTACCATTACCCACGTATTGTTTGGCATTATTATACATTTTATATCAGAAGAAAATTTCCACATTGATATCAGGGACGATAACCGTGTTTCCTTAAAATGTTAATGGACATTACAATTTATTCTCTGTATTTATTTTTTGATGTGCAATGACTTTATAATTTTTTTTTCAGTTGATGCATTTAATTTAATAGTATAAATAATTATAAAATATCATGCCCCATTTGCACATGAAAATACCGATACCACCGCGCGTCACTATCAGTAAAATAAATATTACCAAATGATTATATCTGTATAGCGGGCACTCGTAATGTTTATATTAAAGTAGTGGAATAGTGACAATTATACACTTATTTAATTCCCATAAAGAGCATTTTTAGCCTACTGAGTGGGCTTGCACCTTTAAAAAGGGGTTGGACAATTGTTGTCGCGACCGCCTGCGGACAGTGCGATATAGTCTGCACATTGACGTCCATCTGTATTTTTTTTGCCGAGCCTGCTTGCGGAAAGCGAGACTTAGTGATCACAATGACGTCCGTGCGTCAGTCCGTCCGAAATCGGTGTATGTTTTTAAATACCATATCCTAAGTCACATTGACTTGAAACATCAAATGCTTATTAGTCATAATCCATATATTCATTCTGTCTCCCACTCATGCGGCCCCTGTGCCCCAAGGTCAAATGACTTTGAAATTTGAAATTTTTGTTAAAGTTTTTGCATACCTTATATCTCCACAACACTTACCCAGATTTGCTTCAAACTTCAGATAATTCTTTATTATCATCCATCAAATGCCTCGGTGGGCTCAACATGCGGGCCATGGCCATCTGATTTTTATTTACCGTAGGTTAAAGTTTTTAGTAAGAACACTATATCTCAGAAACAGCTTCGCCAATTCACTCGAAGCTTCACATGTGTGTTTATCATCATCCATATTTTCATTCTATGCTCAACTCCTGCAACCCTGTGCCCAATATCAAGGTAAAATTACTTTCAAATTTACCTCAAAGTTTTTGACATGCCTGCATGGGGACAGTGCGATATAGTTGTCACATTGGCCTACATACGTACGTACGTACATCCGTCCGGTTAAATATTTTTGATTTAAGGTTAAAGTTTTTAAAGGTACATGCCCACTCAGTAGGCACAAACTGTTCTTTATAGCAATTAAATAAGTGTATAATTGTGTCACTATTCTACCAGTTCTAAAAATTATGTGTGCCCGCTATCCATATATAATCATTTAGTAATATTTATTTTACTGATAATGACTAGCAGTGGTATCAAGCTATTTTCATATTCAAATGAGGCATGATATTTTTATGCCACCAGGTTTCGAAGAAAGAAACGGGTGGCATATAGTGTTTGGACCGTCCGTCCGTCTGTCCGTCCGTCACACTTTTCGGTTAACCACTTTGTCACAGTTTCTCAAATATGCTGCAGGTGGCATCCGCGTTCGACGGACGCATTTCTTGTTTTTAATAATTTATGCTAATTAAAGGTACATACCCACTCAGTAGGCACAACAATTAAAGTATGTATTCTCAGTTATTTTTAGGAATTAAATAAGTGTATAATTTTGTCACTATTCCACCAGTTCTAAACATTAGAGTGCCCGTTATATGGATATAATCATTTAGTAATGTTTATTTCACTGATAGTGACACGCGTGATATCAGGCTATATTTTCATAGGCAAATGGGGCATGATATTTTTTAATTACTTATACTAATTAAAATGTGTTTCCCTGAAAAAATAATGTTTCGACAGATTATAAAGTATGATCATTGCACATCAAAAAATAAATAGTAATGTCTTGGTAACATTTTCAGGAAAACACGGTTATCGCCTCTGATAGCAGTGTGGAAATTTACGTCTGATATAAAATGTATAATAATGCCAATAAATATGTGTATTAATGGTGAATTAATGTTTATTTTGCCAGAAAATGTCTCAGATGATGTCTCTGATATAAAGAACATTTTGTGCCTACTGAGTGGGCATGTACCTTTAAGAACACTATATCTCTGAAACCGCTTCACCAATTCACTCGAAACTTCACATACAGTGTATTTGTCACCCACATTTTCATTATAATTTATATGTGCCAATGTCACGGTCAAATTACTTTGAAATTTCCCTTAAAGTTTTTGTTGGGCCCGCTTGCAGACAGAGCGATATAGTTGGCACATTGGTGTGCATTCAGGATAAAGTTTTTGGTTAAAGTGTTTTTTAGTTAAAGTTTTTGGTATACTATCAAAGCCTCGGCGGGTGCGGCATGTTTTTATACGTCAACGGGCTAAAGCTTTGTTGCAATAAAAAAAATTGTTTTTGTACTATCAAATGCCTCGGCGGGCACGACATGCAGGCCATGGCCATCTAGTTATTATGGCATGCGATTTGATCAGTCGGCCATGCACCATATGTTTGCATTGATCATCGGCCATCGCACCAGGACTAGTTTAGCACTTGATCAGTCGGCCATCGCACCAGGACTAGTTTAGCACTTGATCATCGGCCATGCACCGGACTATTTAGCGGCATCCATTTCACTTGATCAGTCGGCCATCACATCAGGACTAGTTTAGCACTTGATCAGTCGGACATCGCTCCAGGACTAGTTTAGAACTTGATCAGTCGGCCATCGCACCAGGACTAGTTTAAAACTTGATCAGTTTCCCATCTCACCAGGACTAGTATAGCACTTGATCAGTCGGCCATCGCACCAGGACTAGTTTAGCACTTGATTAGTCGGCCACGTCATCCTGCGTTAACAGACAGAAGTGGTGGTCGGTGGGCGGGGGGGGGGGGGGGGGGGTGGTGTGTAGTGTAGTCATAGACACAAACTGGTGATGGTGGTGATATAGACCGGAACTTTTAGGATGCCAAATGTAGATGGCTGGTGTGTGTGGGGGATCATTGTTTTGTGTCCCCCGCGGTGGTGCGGAGTACAATGATGAATTACTTATGAATCGCAGGCGGGAGTGTAGTATTTCACCATGCCCAGTACGTATATCACTTGATTAGTTGGCCATCTCACCATGCCCAGTATAGCACGTGATCAGTCGGCCATGCCGAGTATAGCACTTGATCAGTCGGCCATCGCACCAGGACTAGCAGAGCACTTGATCAGTCTGCCATTGCATCATAACTAGTATAGCGCTTGATCAGTCGCCCATTGCACATGCCCAGTATAGCACTTGATCAGTTGGCCATCTCACCATGCCCAGTATAGTACGTGATCAGTCGGCCATGCCGAGTATAGCACTAGATCATTCGACCATCACACCAGGACTACTTTAGCACTTGATCAGTCGGCCATCGCACCAGGACTAGTATAGCACTCAATCAGTCGGCCATCACACCAGGACTAGTATAGCACTCGATCGTCGGTCATCGCACCGGGACTCAGTTTTATACGTTGTTATCAGTCGGCCATCGCACCAGGTCTAGTTTAGAACTTGATCAGTCGACCATCGCACCAGGAATAGTTTAGCCCTTGATCAGTCGGCCATCGAACTGAGACTAGTTTAGCCCTTGATTAGTCGGCCATCGCACCAGGACGACTAGTATAGCACTCGATCAGTCGGCCATCGCACCAGGACTAGTTTAGTGGTGGTCGGTTGTGGGGGGTGTTGTGTAGTCATAGACAAAAACTGGTGGTGGTGGTGATACACATTGTTCCCACTGTGGGATATAGACCGGAACTTTTAGGACACCAAATGTAGATGGCTGGTGTGTGTGGGGGATCATTGTTTTGTGTCCCCGGCGGTGGTGCGGAGAACAATGATGAATTACTGATGAATTACTGTATTGAACACACATGTATATGCACTGTGATACCGTACTTCACAATCCTCAGTTTTAAATTGTTTCTGTATCGTAAAACTGAACATTTTGAAAAACTTAAAATTGTGGCAGATGATCGAAATGAAAACCGGATGTTTACATGCGAAATGAACCGGTGCATCGGTATATTTTAACCGCACGATGACCCACTGTATATTCATACCATATCCGTACGGATATATCGTATATACGAACGGATATCGTATGTTTTTGTATAATATTCGTATAGTACGTTTGTATAATGTAAACAAACTGTACTATACGATGATACGGTAAGTTTTTAACGGAAATAGCGAAAGAATGACCGCACAAACGGTATCGCGAAAGAATGACCGCACAAACTGGACTGCGAAAGAATTACCGCACAAACGGTATCGAGAAAGAATGACCGCAACAATGGGGACCCCCGATTGGACCGCAATTAGACTGCAATTTCAGAGCGGACGAATTGCAATTCAACGACCGCTGGATTGCAATTCTTGGTAAGTGAATCGCAGGCGGAGTGTAGTATTTCACCATGCCCAGTACGTATAGCACTTGATTAGTTGGCCATCTCACCATGCCAGTATAGCACGTGATCAGTCGGCCATCCGCCGAGTTATAGCACTTGATCAGTCGGCCATCGCACCAGGACTAGCAGAGCACTTGATCAGTCTGCCATCGCACCATAACTAGTATAGCGCTTGATCAGTCGCCCATTGCACCATGCCCAGTATAGCACTTGATCAGTTGGGCCATCTCACCATGCCCAGTATAGCACGTGATCAGTCGGCCATGCCGAGTATAGCACTAGATCATTCGGCCATCACACCAGGACTACTTTAGCACTTGATCAGTCGGCCATCGCACCAGGACTAGTATAGCACTCAATCAGTCGGCCATCACACCAGACTAGTTTAGAACTTGATCAGTCGGCCATCACACCAGTACTACTTTAGCACTTGATCAGTCGGCCATCGCACCAGGACTAGTTATAGCACTCGATCAAATCGGCCATCGCACCAGGACTAGTTTAATAACTTGATCAGTCGGCCATCGCACAGGACAGTTTAGAACTTGATCAGTCGACCATCGCACCAGGAATAGTTTTAGCCCTTGATCAGTCGGCCATCGCACTGCGACTAGTTTAGCCCTTGATTAGTCGGCCATCGCACCAGGACTAGTATAGCACTCGATCGGTCGGACATCGCACCAGGACTAGTTTAGAACTTGATCAGTCGGCCATCGCACCACGACTAGTTTAGAACTTGATCAGTCGGCCATCGCACCAAGACTAGTTTAGTCCTTGATCAGTCGGCCATCGCACCAGGACTAGTTTAGAACTTGATCAGTCGGCCACCGCACCATGACTAGTTTTGCCCTTGCTCAGTCGGCCATCGCACCAGGACTAGTTTAGAACTTGATCAGTCAGCCATCACACCAGGACTAGTTTAGAACTTGATCAGTCGGCCACCACACCAAGACTAGTTTTGCCCTTGCTCAATCGGCCATCGCACCAGGACTAGTTTAGAACTTGATCAGTCGGGCATCGCACCACGACTAGTTTAGAACTTGATCAGTCGGCCATCGCACCAAGACTAGTTTAGCCCTTGCTCAGTCGGCCATCGCACCTGGACTAGTATAGCACTCGATCAGTCGGCCATCGCACCATGACTAGTTTAGAACTTGATCATGATCGGCCATCGCACCAAGACTAGTGTAGCCCTTGATCAGTCGGCCATCGCACCAGGACTAGTTTAGAACTTGATCAGTCGCACGCACCACGACTAGTTTAGAACTGATCAGTCGGCCATCGCACCAAGACTAGTTTAGCCCTTGCTCAGTCGGCCATCGCACCTGGACTAGTAGAGCACTCGATCAGTCGGCCATCGCACCATGACTAGTTTAGAACTTGATCAGTCGGACATCGCTCCAGGACTAGTTTAGAACTTGATCAGTCGGCCATCGCACCAGGACTAGTTTAAAACTTGATCAGTTTCCCATCTCACCAGGACTAGTATAGCACTTGATCAGTCGGTCATCGCACCAGGACTAGCTTAGCACTTGATCAGTCGGCCACGTCATCCTGCGTTACAGACAGAAGTGGTGGTCGGGGGCGGGGGTGTAGTGTAGTCATAGACAAAAACTGGTGGTGGTGTGATACACATTGTTCCCACTGTGGGATATAGACCGGAACTTTTAGGACGCCAAATGTAGATGGCTGGTGTGCGTGGGGGATCATTGTTTTGTGTCCCCGGCGGTGGTGCGGAGTACAGTGATGAATTACTGTATATTGAACACACATGTATATGTACAGTGATACCGTACTTCACAATCCTCAGTTTTAAATATTGTTTCTGTATCGTAAAACTGAACATTTATTCATTTTAGAAAAACTTCAAATTATGGCAGATGATCGAAATGAAAACCGGATGTTTACATTCGAAATGAACCGGTGCATCGGTATATTTAACCACAGGATGACCTACTTTATATTCATACCATATCCGTACGGATATATCGTATATACGAACGGATATCGTATGTTTGTATAATATTCGTATAGTACGTTTGTATAATCACTGATAATGTAAACAAACTGTACTATACGATGATACGGTAAGTTTTTACCGGAAATAGCGAAAGAATGACCGCACAAACGGTATCGCGAAAGAATGACCGCACAAACTGGACCGCGAAAGAATGACCGCACAAAAGGTATCGCGAAAGAATGACCGCAAAAACGGGACCGCGTTTGGACCGCAATTAGACTGCAATTAGACTGCAATTCCAGAGGGGAAGAATTGCAATTCAAGGACCGCTGGATTGCAATTCTTGGTAAGCGAATCGCAGGCGGGAGTGTATATAGATCGAAAGGAAACTTCGCATTTCGCCATTCTGGGGGTGGGCGATATCCGCACCCATTTTGACAGCAGCTTTTATTTTGTACATTTTTCATTGGTTGCGTTTTGATGAAATTATAGAGCCATATAAGCAGTATAAACATCTTTCCTTAATGTCTCACGGGACAGTGCGCGGCTAGCTTTACAAAAGGGGTGAACGATTTTCTATATATTTCTATACCGATCCTGTATTTTGTATTTTCGTTTTGTTTTTCATTTGCGAGTATTTTCAATATTGTCAAAAGAGCCTCCTTAACTGATTGTGAGAGGCGGCGATTTTTATAAGTCACCCGCCACCCTCAGAAAAGCAGTCTATTTTCAACCGTCCCGTGATGCCTTAAAGGAAAAGTCTGATTTTTCAAGGTGTC